>WOVY01015096.1:0-252616 GCA_013436015.1 Rhipicephalus annulatus
CTTACAGCGCATGCGCGCCTCTATCACTCTCTCACCTCCAAACGCCGACACAGGCAGCGTCTGCTAGCGTACTCTCGCTCCTCCCATCTCTCTTTTCTAGACATCCCTCCCAGCAGCTTTTACACGCCCATTGCGCATGAGAGCAACGCCCCCGAGACTGGAAAGAATTTCCTCTAGGTGGTGTTGATGAGAGCTCCTCCCCTCTCTCTCCTCTCATACGATCCCCCCTCTCACCGCACAACGCCAAGGCATGCAGCGTCTGCTAGCGTGCTAGCGAGTATCTTTGAAAAAAAAAAAATACAACCACGACTGACTCACTCAAAAAACCGTTCAGGGCCACCCCGCGTATTCGACTTGTGGACCGGTATTCGTCAGGGTTTGCGAACAAGTATATATACCGCCTGAGAAGAGCATGTTCTTCGAACTAACGGGTGGGCAAGCTCTGGCCCACTTCTGCCGATAAGGCAACGCAAGAGATTACACTCTAGCCTTTTAAGGGCAAAGCTCCTCTTAGTCTAACCTTGTCATGCGTCACGCATAACCGAGAGAAAAGAGACGATTAAGAAAAGAAGGCAGTATCTCCCAAACAGTATAATAGACGGCGCCCTCTCATCGAAGTACATACAAAACTGTAGTTGCCTGAGGATATTCTAGATGGCACGGTACCACTACTCTGCGATCGGCTGCTGCGCGGGCTGTGCCTGGGTATGCACAGAACGAGTGCCTCGCTCAGTCTCCTGGATAGTCGCCGTACGTGGAAGATCATTGGTGAGACATGGACGAAGCAAGCGGTGGGCACGTTGAAGACGCTTACGCTCTGCTTCCTAGGTCTCGTCGGTGTTACTCACGCGCCGTCTGCGTTTTCGAACGCGATCGGACGCATGTACGGACGCTTTGCCCCACTCATCATTTTTCACTTCGTGGACACGCTGTGATTTTTTCCACAGCGCCTTTTGGGTACATTGCGCATTGTTCAACCATGAGGGAAAAGTGTAGCGAATGTAAAAAAAAGTGGAAAATTTCGCAAGTATTTCTTGACAGCAACGCAAGAGAGACACTTGTTTCGGAGCACATGCAATATACAAAGGAGAAGAACAAGAAAGCGGCAAGAATATTGTGGGGGTTCTATCACCCCTGTAAAGTCACTTGCGCTTCGTGGCGCAAACGTGTCCCGCGGATAAGCCGAATTTAGGGATAGAAAACATCGAGCGGTAGGTGGCGTTGTGCTCGCGAGCGTTTATCACCGCCATCATGGTTAGCGCCAGCAGTGACGCTTGACAGTGAGGCTGGCTAGCGGCACATGAGATGATATTAACAGTCATCAACAAGGAAGGAATAAACTGCGGTCCTCTTTGGCGTGTGGCGGTATGCGCTTTATTGTCTCTTGCGGTGGGTCCATTGGGACGGCACCCC
The DNA here is from genome assembly GCA_013436015.1 of Rhipicephalus annulatus. Lineage (NCBI taxonomy): Eukaryota > Metazoa > Arthropoda > Arachnida > Ixodida > Ixodidae > Rhipicephalus > Rhipicephalus annulatus. The sequence goes on from WOVY01015096.1 coordinate 1,414, forward strand.
GAGCCGTTTCCCGTGGCCCTCCTCGTGGCGAGTCGAGCGTTGGCGATGCCGCCTACGCGTTACCTTGTTTGTTCTTGTGCTGATTGAGTGAATTGTAATATTGTGTAAGATTGTTTAGCGTGTTGATCACCAGTGATGTATTGATTCGGCTGACGGTCTCGTCAATGAAAATTAACTGAATAAATCTATTTGGTTCGTTTCGACCGCGACTACTGTGTTCGTGTGTTCCGAGAGCGACGATCTCATTTATAGACGCCGCAAAATAAAATCGTGTTCGAGAAAATGGCAACGGTTGCACGAACTGCAAGCGCCCCATCATCTGCGCCCTTCAGAACACTTTGACAACGGAAAATGAAAATGTACACAAGGATTTATTTGCTTACAAGCAGGCGTGAATTTGTGCATTATTTTGCCATTTCGTATTTAATGACAAACTAAAGGCGCACAAGACGGAGAAAACGAAGAGCTTTGAGAAACACACACGAGCGCAAAGAGACACTGAGAGGGACGATTTTTCTCGCATTACAGTAAAATCTCGTTAGTTCTACATTCACTATTTCAGAAAATCAGATAATTCGGAAGCTGTTCTCTGGTCCCGGCCAAGATATGCATCGTTAAATGGCATCAAACTTTCGTTAATTCAGTCATATTTGGCCGCAACCTGGTTATTTCGGGCGTTTATCTAGCAGGGTAGAATTTCGGGCCAGTTTGTTATGCATACTTGGTGAAATGAAGCGGAATAAATAGGTTAACAAGGTGCAGCAGACAGGACGAGGCACTCCTTAGCTAGACAAATGTGCGCACGAGCACAAGACATTTGATGATCAACTACAACAACAACAAAAAAACTAACAGAGCCAGGCGCAAGATACACCCCCGCGACTACACTAACGCGTATAAAATGAATTCACAAAAATGTCAGAATGATAAGTGCCGCGTAGATACCAATCGCTGACTACCTAAAACATGGAAAGAAGAGAAACAGAATAGTAACTACAAGCTTGAAGAGAGATACTAACGGAAAATCGCTTTAATGTGGCTAGTAAAGAAGCACAAAATTTTGCACTTAGTTTTTTTTTCAATAGGTAGCTTATGACCCACTTATCGCGGCTAGAAACCTCGTTTGCGCAACGGTGATCTATTTAGAGACGCTTTCAAAGCACTCCGTTTCGGTTTCAAAGAGCACCGAGCCAGACAGCGGCAGTTACGGTATGGTGGCTAGCCATAGTTACGGGAGCAAAGTAAACTAACACCCTCTAGAGTAAACACAGCTGCTCACGTGACCACGCAAAACTGTGACGTTGGCGCCGCGCGCGAGAAAACCAAACCGAATCCGCGCTCCCTTAAGCAGGACGTCGACCCAGCTAGCCGAGCAGCTGACCATATTGAGACTGACAGTCGGCACACGCGATGCCGCAGGCACGGAGGAGGAAATCGCACGTAGAGCGATGGATGGATGTAACTGTATTCTTTTATTTATTATACCTCAAAAACCCCAGGGAGGGGTGTTACATGAGGGGTGGGCAATACAGGGTTTCTTTAATGTGCGCTTTAAAAAGAATGTGGCTGGAGTGGCGCACGACGTGGGACGGAAGATCATTCCAATCCTTCGCTGTCTGAACGAAGAATGACCGAAGGTGAGCAGTTGTACGGGCATGCGCAGGGTAAACCGAGTTGTTGTGGTTAGTGCGGGAAGATATGCGATGCGCGGGCATGATAACAGATGCGTCAGAGAGTGAGTGAAAAAATTTATGAAAAAGAGCTAATCTAGCGACTTTGCGTCGCAGTTCAAGGCTGGGAAGATGGGCTTTAATCTTTAAGTTAGTAACGCTTGTGTGGCGCGAGTAATCGGAATATATAAACCTAGATGCTCTATTTTGGACAGATTCTAATGTTTTGGATAGATTAGGTTGGTGGGGATCCCAGATGGCGCAAGCGTATTCAAGCTTCGGACGGACTAGTGTTTGATATGCTAAAAGTTTAACAGAAGGGGGAGCAAGTCGTAAATTTCTTCTTAGGTAACCAAGGACTTTGTTTGCTTCGTTAGAAATGTTTGTTATGTGGGAGGACCAAGTAAGATCTGGCGTAATGTTTATACCTAAATATTTGTAGGAATTCACCAGGGATATTTCGCACCAAGAAAAAAAGTATGAAGCAGCCGGGGTGAGATTTCCTGCGATGAAAAGAGATGACGGAGGTTTTTCCTATGTTCAAAGTCATGAGCCATTTTTTGCCACCAGGTTTCTATAGTTATTAGATCATTTTGAAGGATCTGGGAGTCATTAGGGCAGTTAATCGGACGATTAATTTATAATCACGCAATCGTCAGCGAATAGACGGATTTGGGACGATATATTGCTAGGTAGGTCGTTAACATAAATTAAAATAGGAGGGGACCGAGCACCGTACCCTGAGGTACACCTGAAAGGACAGGACGCGTGGTAGATGATGTCTGGTTGGCGTAGTAAACGAACTGTTCCCGGTTTGACAAAAAATTTCGTATCCATTCTAAAACTGCTGGGTCAATGTTTTTAAAGCGGGACAAGTTTTATAAAAAGGCGTTTATGGGGGTTACTTTATCGAAAGCTTTTTCAAAATCTAGGAAAAGGGCATCTACAGGAACATTCTGATCTATACTTGAGCTGATGTCGTTAATAAAGAGCGCTAGTTGTGTGTCACAGGAGAGGCCTTTCTGAAATCCGTGCTGACTGGGATGGAAAAAGTTTACAGAGATCAGGAATTTGACTGTTTGAGAATAAATTATATGTTCCATTATTTTACAGCACACGCATGTTTTACAGCACACGATCGGGCGGCGGCTAACGCCACCTAGCCGTAATACTTAGTGAACTAACCGTTAGATTTATATTTTTTTTTCCTACGTCACATGTTTGTGTTGGCCGGTTGGTGGCGCAAACGCCAGTTGGTGGCGCTTGCGCGAGGCACGCGCCACCAACCGGCCAACACAAACTTGTGACGTAGGTTTGTTTACATTGCCCCTGCGTTGATGTCGGCGTCGCGAGGGGCTCCGCATCTCGCTCAGTCATGCAGCGTGCACTTCAATGTTGATTTTAAATACGTTCTAAGCTATATTCGTCCTTGATATACCCCGGAGATGTTGTATATGTCTCCAGCTAAATCTATCTCACTCATCATGCCACCTTCGAAATTTCGTGTCCCTTTAATGAGATGCACTTCCTTTTCACAGATAGCTAAACTGAAGCGGCACTTGAAAAATACGTGTTCGCTATCCACACAATCGCGTTGCTGGTACCGTGATAAAGTTCGGAGAACGTTTTCGAATTAGGACACGAGGTTCACATTCTTAACCAGTGGCATAGCCCCGGGGTAGCACACCGGGCCTGTGCCCCCCCCCCCCTCTCCCTACATCTGAAATTCTTTTTTTCGACTTGTCATACGGAGCGAAAAATGACTATTTGCCTGCCCGGCCTCCACTTCAAATCAAAGAGGTCCCCTCCCACCCCCCTCCCAATGAAAATTTTCGCCCACGCTTCTGTTGTGAAAGATTTCGCAAATGGCGAACGTTTGCGGCTTTTCACCGAGCCTATTAATGATATCTGGGGTTTTACGGTGCAACCGGATAGAAAGGTGGGCTAGTTGGTAGTTCATAGTCGTTCAGAGAACTGGGAGTGCGGGGGAACACACACAACAAGCTAAGAGGCACACAGCACGAGCACTCACAAGTATTTACGCCACAAAACTACGATATCATTATGAGAGGCCGCACTGGAAGGTTCCGGAAATTATGACCATCTAGTGTTATTTATCGAGCACTGACATCACACAGTAGACGGTGACATTTCGTCTCGATCAAAATGCGACCACCGCGGCCGAAATCGAACCCGCAACGTTTAGTTCTGAAATCGATGTAACAGACATTTACTGTTTTCTCGATATTTTCGGTCATTAGGCACTGCGTTAATCCGGATAGTTTTTTTTTTTTTCGATCCCGTGAGGATTCCAATTAACGGGCGTATTACGGTAGTGAATGACCGCTTTAAAATCCAAGTATCACCGCACTTGTCGCAAAAATGTGCAAGTGAGAAAACGCCAGATACGACAATGCGGGTCGCGACGCCATCCGGAAAAGCCCGCACCAAATGCCATGGCGTCGCAGATTTCCGCAGCGTGTACCAGCCAAAAGAACGCACTGAAAGACTCGCTTTGAGAAAGAGAACGCGCCCGAAGGCAAATTTCCGTACACTTGGAATAGTGACTTGGAATGTGGTACTCAAAAAAGTTCTGCGTACGCCAGCGCAGACTTCTGAAGACGTGCCCACCCATGGAATTCAAGGCGCGAGTACTCGAGCATATTATAAATATTTCAGAACCTGCAGCAAGACGGCCAGTTCGGTTAGGTTACGAGCGGTTGTTACGAGCGATCATGAACGTTCCGGCGCCGGAACATGACGTCATTCATTTACGCAAGCAGCTCGTCATCGCGCAGCGGGTTCTTGAATATTAGTAAAGTCGAGTGCCCGGGCATTGATTATATTTAACCCGGTTGGTTAGGTTACGTTAAAATATACACTGACAAAGGCAAGAGAGAGAACAACACAGCACCGTGTTTGATTAAAGCGAACAGATCCGATCAGGGGTGTGTAGAAGTAGACCGAAGTCGACTCGTTATATCTGCGCTGTCAAGTGTGCACGATCAATTTGGCAGCAACAGTTGGGAGTCGGCACAAAGGGGGGGCTTCTCATGAACGCGCTCGCTGAATTTCAACCGAGCTTTTCAAGATCACTGAAGCACATCGCCGAATAACGTCGCCCGAGAGCCGCCCTGGGCGACCTAAAAGGCTCGTTAGCAATAAGCTGTCGACAGCTACCCACTACTACTCACGCGGAGATAACTTTTAACAGGTGGGCACAGCCACCTCTTTTCAATCGAACATTTTTTTTTTTTTCCCGCGTGGTACGTTTTGAAGGAAAAAGATACAATAGACGGCACGAGCTCAGCACGTCGTCCATTCAAGGGCGGGCGATTGTTTCGGTTGAGAACGCCCGAGTGAAACAATACCCGAAGATTACGATCCCTACTGCCAGTCACCTTCTTGAGTCAAGTGTATAAATGGACCGGCGATATGACAAGTTCGTCGAGATGGGTAGATCAAAACATAGTAATTTCATCGGATTGGAAAAGCACCGCCCCACGAATTGACAACCGCAAGAGCTGGGGCGTCCTGGCAAACAAATCTGCACCTAGGGTACTTTGTGCCCGGTGTCAAAAGCTGCGTGTGGCTGGCAGTTGGCGTAGGCTTCGCGCGAAAAGCTCCGCCGACCGCCGATGAAAAAAAAAAGAAACCGGAACGCTGGTACACGGGGATGTGCGGTGCCCTGTTCCGGTTAAAAGCCGCAGGCTCGTAGAACTAACAGAGACGCCCCACAGGGCCCCTCGTGTAAGCATTTTCGGCAGCCTGTTGGCGGCTCATGCAACAAGCGCGATCACGGGTGTTGCTCGGCTGCAGCCACATTTAGAATATGAAACATCGGAGACGCGCCGCTGCGAATTCTTTTCCCATAATCGGCAGAGCGCGGTGTGGATAACACAAACAAATCGCTTACATTGGCTGGTCCGACGAGAACACCGTTCCACGGCTCTTCTTCTCCTTTAACCTCACAACACCGGCGATATGCCTCGACGCTCACTCATGTCTGTTGGCAGTCGCATAACTGTCACACACGCATCAACACCACTGTCAACACAAAAACACACCAAGCGCACGTCGCAAAGCGGCAAATGAGGAAACACACACACGCCGACTTTCCACACACACATAAAAATCTAAACGCACTGTTCGCGTCTATGCAGTGGTGCCACTCCCCGATAGCACCCTGCAATGTTATGCAATTTGGCCATACAGCGATGTTAGCGCCATCAACGCTACCAATGCTACGTTTGCGTTATGGTTTTTGCGGTGTGGTGGACAAAGCACTAGACCATTACCGAACGTTCAAAGCGTCATAAACTTACTAAAGGCAGTCTGAGGATGTAACTTTAATGAAAAATGTTTGTACCTTTAGCAGCCGTTAATCACGGCACTTGAAAAGTAATGGACACCGGCTTAGCAAGTTGTAACTTAGCAGGATGTGAGCGTAGACATGGGTATTTCCCGTGTCTACGCTCACTGAATTTACTGAAGTTAACAAGAGCGCAACTTAACGTAATTAGCAAATGTTTACAAGCGATAGCTCGTTGGCATCGTTGATTTGCGTATGACCTACTGCCTTGTTTACTGCACTATCTGTTCACCGAGCCAAGACAATCCGTTCATCACTTCGATTTTCATGGAAGCTTTTGCGCGTTTTCCGAGGCAACACGCTTCGCAGAGTTTGCGGCGTAGTTTACATGCGAGCGCCGCGCAGTTGAAAGTTCAGCCGCATAACTTGAAAGGCAAGAGCAAAGCGTCACAGGACTGGCTGACAAGGCAACTCAATGACCCCTACGTGAAAAAGTCGCGCTACGATAACTATCGAGCAAGGAGCGCGTACAAGCTTGCGGAGATCGACGACAAATACCACATCCTCAAACCTGGCTACAACGTCGTGGAATGCGGGGCAGCTCCAGGAGCCTGGACACAGGTTATAGTGGAAAGGATCAACGCCAACGGAACAGGTCAGACGTCTATCAACGTGATCGTAACTACAGTGTCTTTGAACGGTGAAGTGATGCCTCGGCCGCATTGCAAGATTCAACGCACGTGAGTTGGGATATAACGATAAAAGGTCACATTCGAACGAAACATTTAATGGCTACTGTATTTGATTAAGTCTGCTCTTTGGAATTCTTTAAAAAAGTGCGTCATCGCTACAGAAAACGCAACTTGTTAGAGACAAGTGAATAGGATGCTTGCGGCGCCATGCATATAATTATCTTGTATGGAGCGATACAGGTTAGTTTTTATTACGCTAGCTGCATTTTGTGTACGTCTAGGAATATTATGACAGGTTGATGTGATCTCTTCGAAATGTGTTAGTGGGATTCCAGTATCACAAATCACAAGCAAGTTAAAACTGTACAGTTTTGAACAACGAAAAAGTAATTGTAGTGTAGTTTCTGAACAGGCTACATCTCTTTCAGACCGCAGCGCCACCAAAGGAACGGTCATTGGCTTGGACATTCTGCCTATTGACCCTTTACCCGGTGCTACCTTCCTTCCCAATGCCGACATTCTGAAGCCCGAGACCACAGAGAAGGTCTTGAAATGCCTCGGTGGCAAGTCTGTCAGCACTGTACTCAGCGACATGGCACCGAATGCCAGCGGCATGAAAGCTCTTGACCACGAGGCGATTGTCGCACTTTCGTACGCAGCTCTCATTCTCTCTTTCCGAGTTCTCAGCATCGGCGGTTCGTTCCTGTGCAAGATCTGGAACGGCAGTGAGGCGGGCAAGCTCTCCAATGATATCAGGAAGTTCTTCACATTTGTGAACTATGTAAAGCCGCCAGCAAGTCGCAAGGAATCCGGCGAGATTTATATCTTGGGCCGAGAGTTTAAGGGAGCCGAAGTCAAAAGTAACAAGCCGTGTAGCCACGACAACTCTATCACAGCCTCAGCATCGTTCCTATTGCGTATTTTTACTTGGTGCTGCGCCAACGGCGAGTGACTACTGCTGACGATGCAGGAGTGTGCACCAAGACCATGCAAGTTCTGCGAGTCTGCGCTCGCCAGGTACACTTGCCCAAGGTGCAACTGCGGGTACTGCTCCATCAAGTGTTACAAAGATGCCAGGCATCAAGGATGTAGTGAGGACTTCTACAAGGACTGTGTCCAGACTTACTTGCGCATGGAACAAGCCAACCCCGAAACCCAGAAAAAGATGGTGGACATTCTCAAGGCCGTCCAGAGAGAAGAAGAAGAAGGAGGCGATGAACAGGAAACCAATGAAGTAGCCACTCTCATCCAACGTCTGGAACAGACCGAGATCGATGCTGACACCGCCTGGAGCTATCTGACCCCAGACGAAAGGCAAGAGTTTGAACGCATGGTCCAGACTGGTGATGTAGGAAAGCTGGTTCCGCTATGGAAGCCGTGGTGGGAGGAAAAGGTTCTCGTCACTGAAGTAACAGCGGGAGAAGGCTCTGCACCGACCGTCCAGCCTCTCAGCGAATTGACGAGCAAGCTGCCTGCAGCGTGTGTCGTGAACAGTGTGCTGAACATTTTGTGTAGCTACGTTCATGTCATAAGGCTCTATAACGGAGAGATGGTTCCGCAGAGTGCAGAAGAATTCCTTAGCGTCAGTTCAGTTTTGACTGATGACGCTGTTTATGGCACCCCGGCTGAAGCTGTTCAGGCCGTCCTGCAAAAGGTCGTCATGACTCAAAGTGTGGCAGCCACTGAAGAGCTCCCGTCCTTGCTCAGAGCTTTCCGGAAGTTTCTCAGTAGTCCGCAGTTGAAGGACAACGCATTGAGGGCATTGGACGAAACTCGTAGTGTATTTGAAGTGGCAACGAGAGAGCCAGAATGCAAGAAGGAGCTGAAACAAAAGCTTCGACGAGCTATCAAGAAAGTCGAATACATGATGTCGTGGACAGTAGAGCATGGTGATAAGCTGCTGTCGTGCCTAAATGATATCGATGTTGAAGCTCTCGCAGTTGCCGAGAACATGTCAACATTTCAGGATGCGTGCAAGGCAGTTGAAAAGCAAAGAAATAAGACCTCAGAGCCACGAGTGCTCATTGAAGAACTAAACTAGATGCATCGTGGCATGTCATCATCTTCACATAGGCACTTGCTATCAGTAAAGCTTATTAATTCAGTTGCAAATGCCATGGGTTTGAAGATTTCTTGCCGAACACCTTTTTCTGTTTCCTCCATTTAGTTAAATCCACTCTGAAGAGAAATAAAAAATCTTTGATAAGGTACTTTAACTTCTGTTATTTGTTAACTGGTTACCTGAAAGAGTGGCAGTCCACCGCGGTAAAGCAGTTGTTACAGTGCTCAGCTGCTGACCCGAAGGTCACTGGTTCAATCCCGGCCACGGAGGTTGCGATTCGATGAAGGCCAAATGGTAGAGGTTTGTGTGCTGTGCGATTTCAGCACACGTTAAGGAACACCAGATGGTTGAAATTCCCAGAGCCCTCCACTATGACGTCTCTTGTAATCATATTGTGGTTTTGGGACATAAAACCCTCATATATTATTATCTGAAAGTGTAAATTTAGATTGGCATTGCCTCTATTTTTATTTAAGTGTCTCAGCAAGGGTGGTGTTATTTGTTTTGTGCATAAGTAATTTGCTAGTACGAAAAGTTTTCTTCTTACTGTAGCTTCAAAATATTTTGGCAGGAGGGCACCGAATTGTACATTAACTCAATACAAGAGGTAAATATTGAGGAGCATGATTGCTGTCTTGTGAAGTACAGAAAAATGTTGACAATTTAGCGTACATTGGTAGCTAGCACACCCGTTTCTAGCTTGCTTTCAAAAAAAAAAAAAAAGGTGGTTTGACGTACAATGACAGTAATTACATGCAGTGTACTTAATATCTTGCATTCTATCACCCTGCTCCCATGCTCGGTAAAGATTTTGAAATGGGGGTCACATTTTAGACTTGAGGGTGCACCATTTCCTTCTTTGAACATCTCAAAAGCGGGTAGCTCAAGGTATTTGGGGTTGAGTACTTAAAGGGACACTAAAAAGCAAGACGATTTCTCACGTATTTGTAAAGTACAATTTCGGAATACCGAAAACACCACTGTTACCGTGACACGACGCTTTCATTAACTAGGAAACCCTCCAAAAGAAAATGCGGGTGGAGACGCCAACATGACATTCCCGCACTAAAAACCTTTACGTAGTAAATTTTGAAGGCGTCTAGTGGATCTTGCATAGCTTCTACTCGATAGAAATGTAGTAAATTGTCATCTGTGGGTGCCATAAACCTAGCATAAAAAGTTTTGGAAAATTTTATCGAGCCAATGTCGAAAAGTATTTAAAAATATGAAAAATACATTTTGAAAATTATTACATCACACACAAAGATTTCGATGCAAAATTTTAAAATGAAACTTCAACCTTGATTTTGTCTACTAATAATGAATTGATGATGGTGAAACTTATGGCATTACAGTTCTCAGAGTGCAGTTTATTAATTTAGACCACATCATTGTTTTTCATTATTGTTCCTTCAAGAACAGAGTAAATAATAAAAAGGTGGCAAATAAAATCGTGCATTCTGATTTCAGTGTCTGCGTTTTCTGCTTCTCATTTGATTTACCAGATATTAACATTTTTGTGATTCTGTCAAGATTGAAGGAAAAAGGAAATGTAAGGGCTAATTTTTTTTTCATTGTTAAACACAAATTCTCATTTATATTGAGTCAAGATTGAAGACCATTTTAAAGTAATTTTTCCGTTGTCTTAGCTCCACCCTCATCTGCAGGAACAGATGTTCACAAACTTAAGTGCCGAAAAAAATGCCACAAGACTGCGAACAGAACAACTTTATATGAAAAGTGATAACATTACAATGACAACAAAAATCATTGCAAATACGTCGCATTGGTTGAGATCGTGATGATGTGAGAAGCTTACGATGGCGCACTTGAATGTGATATTGATATTGCACACTTGTGAAAGCATTCATTAAACCAGAAAATTCATCAAAATTTATAGAAAACCAAGATTCGCCTTCTGAGCTGATCATTTTACTTAAGGGCTAAGCAAAATATGAACCAGAAGTGTGCACAAAAGACATTGAACTAAGGCCTCTGGCTGAATTTACACAGTGTAATTTGCACATGCTGAGCCTCACTGCACCATATTCAAGTGAAAGCTAGGCTCTCATCAATTTTTTTTTCAATTTTTCCTAGTAGCTAGAGCCTAACCCATATTTTATGATGTCCTTTAAAACCATTCCAGATTTTAAGCCAGTCTAATCAAGTGTTTTTGAAGCGACTTGTAGCTAGCAGGAGGCTAATTATATGTCACAGGTATCTTATTTCTACAAACAAGCTGTGAGGATGCATTTGCCATTCTGATTAAAACTGTATTGTCCAATGCACAGTCTTTGCCATTGTACAGTTGTGTAATATATGAAATGGCACACCAAGTTTCAAATTAAAGTAGTAGTTACCGGACATGCATGAACAAATCTGTGGCAATGGTTTACAAAAGGGTGCTTTTCCACATGAAATATTATTTCTATGAACGCTTTTGCACTTGACATTTTGAATAAGATTCCAGTGTTCCCTTTCATATTGTTAATGACTGTACAAGCATATCGGCTTCTGGGACAATACTTTGTTGACATTGGGAAACAGTATTTTCCTGCTTCTACAATTCACGAGATGCCATGTTACCCACTACAGTGACTCGTTTCTATCAGTACAGAATGCAAAGCGATAGCAGACTGAAGTCTATGAGTGCATGTGTTAATTTGAGTAAAAGCAACGCTGGACAATTCTGAGCTGTTGCATTCTACACAATTGCAGAACTCCAGCATGGACAGTTACTCTGACTTACATACTAGTACTACCTCCAGAGTCCTATTAAACAACCAAATTTTGAGGGATAACAGAACCCAAGCTTCCTGGGCAATCATTGCAATGTGTTGGGTTCTACATAGTGTCGTGGGGAAACCCAATGTTCAATACAAACACACTTGGACGAGATGAAGGATACAAAAGGGTTAAAAAATGCATACTATCTCGAAATAAGTTCTCAATGAAAATACAAAACACTCTAGTGTGCGTTTAGAAGCATCAAAGAGTTGGCGAGTTGATGTGCGTTGATTTCAGCAATATAGCACAAAAAAGAAACAGACAAACACAAAAAATGACAAAACCTGAGCACTGTGGAGGCCTTGTTCACAAATTTTATGCCAAAATGCTACAGAACTTCGTTTGGCATAGTGCGAATTGCTTAGACTTTCAAATGTTTCATCTCAACTAGATTAGCTTCCATCAAACCTCTAATTGCAACGAGGTTATGCGAGGGCTGGAACATATTGTGTTTGCATTGAAAACATTGGTTGGCATAGCATGCATTTTTTTCTGCATTTTGATGTTTGTGTTGTGACATGGGAATGCCTGACGTGCCACAAGAATGCGATTTTACAATGATAATTTGTTCAATTCATGCCTTGCAGGCAATCCACGGGCTAACATGCATGCATGATACGCTCTAAATTAATGAGCAATTCGTCAGTGGTCTCTGTAACAGTAGCGAGGGGATGTCACATGGGCCTTAGATACCGTATTCACTCAAATGTAACGCAAGTTTATTTCCCACATTTTCACAATCTGAATACTGGCGCATTACAACTGAATACCAAAGTTACCGAAATTCAAGTTGTCCAAGTTCAATGACGTGCACCATTCTTTTATTTTTGTTTTATTTCTTTTTTTCTTCTATGACGTAATAAAAAGTCGCCCCTTGCATTACAATCATGGTTTGGCTATAATTATGGTCATGTTACAATCAAGTGAATACGGTAATTTGCATAACAACATAGACTTTTAAATTTTTCTTCCATTTGTGTTGTACAAAGCACCATCACTTATTTACAGAACAAATCGCGTGCAAGAGATATTACTACGTATATTTCACAAAGATTTTGTGTTCTTTACAATATTCTACATGTCTGCTTTCGACAGATAGCGACAAAAAAAAGTGCAGCAGCTTTTACGATGACAGTATGCTGTTACAGAACAACAGTGCTGTAGAGAACAAGTTTTAACAGACTTTTACCGAGAAGAAAAATGGCGAATTCTCTTATTCAGCGCAACTTTTTTTTTTTACAGACGAGCTCACAGGTAAGAAATGATATGCACTGATGCGATGAACATTTTTGCAAAGCAATAAAGAAAGCTGCCTGACACACACACTAATTACTAGAAAAAAAAATTATGTACATTTATAAAGAATCAAGCGGCTAGTTCTACTAGCTCAAAAAAAAAAGTTCCTGTCACATTCCCTGTACAAGCCTTCTAGCCAACTTTCCACAGCGCAACTCGAAGCAAAGTCAAAACAACTTTCAACAGCTGGCATAAAAACCGGCTTCCGCTCTATGACTAGGCACGTCCGTGACAGGTACTTCACGACAATTTTGGCTGCTCTCTCATTTCGCAGAATTTTTTTTTTTCTCGCAAACACTTCTTCTTAGTAGGTACTGCCAAATTGCAGCTACTCCATAAAACCTCCACGACCGAAGGGGTCGTGCCGACCAAACATTCGACGACAATGACAGGCATCTCGATTAACCTAGCTAAGCTCTTAGTGCCAGAGGGGCAGGACTCGTAAGGATCACTTTGCAAGCACTAGTTTACAAGCAGAATGTGGCTAACTACAACGCTAGCCTCATAACCTGTATACCCCAATAATAATCATAATAAAGATCACTGTCGCGGCCACTACTGCAAGCCATAGGTGCTGGAAGGAAAGAACAAAAGGGAGTAGGCAGGGAGGTTAACCAGAGAGACCTCTGGTTAGTTACCCCACACTGGGGGATTAGGGAAGGGGACTAGAAAGGTGAGGAAGAGGGAAGAGAAGGAAACAAAAATGGGAGAGCACGGAGGTAGGGCACGTAGCGAATATACCCGAGCGCCTTCAAAAGGAGCTCGTCGACCACAGGCGCTGAGTTTTCAATCTGTCAAAGGAATGGGAAGTCAATTCGGGCCATCTTCCCGAGAGGTGGGCACAGCAACCCTGTCATAAATAGTTTAAAATGTGGGGGGCACAGCTACTCCACCGGAAGCTTAAGTGGGCGCACAGTCACCCTGCCTGCAAGAAAAATTGCGGGGGGAGGAAGGAGGGGCTTAGTCATTCTGTCAGCAAATTTTCAGGCAGGGCACAGCCACCCCACTGGAAAAATTTGGGGGGGGGGGGGCATAGCCACTTTGTAGGAAGAATTCTAGGGGGGCACAGCAACCTCGGCACCTATGCTACAAGCAATCATAGTGTTGAGAGTAAAAGAAATCAATGAAGGATGGAGATATCGAGAATCGTTTTCGACTCCCTCAACAAAAGAACAGTTTACAGCGGAGAACAGGCATCGCCTGCTAACAATGCAACCGCTCATCTCTCTTTCCACATTTACAGAGAATGGCACGTTATACAGTGGCACGCACGCCAACATGCGGCAATCGCGTCTCCTTTCCATGTCACATAAGGCACGTTCTTCTTGTCTTTGTCAGTGTTTGCGGTCTGTCGTGTAGACTCCAATGATGGAGTCCGTGCTTCCAGATGCCAGGCACATCTGCGAATAGGGCAAAACACACAGCCAGACTAGTTGGTCGTGATTCATACTAATTGATTTTACAGCACAAAATATGAGATGAAAGGCAGAGGCACACACGCACAGCGCTCTGTGCGTGCCAGTCTCGTATCTTGCACTGTACAAATCAATCTCGTAACGGCAGAACAACTGCTCAAAGCGTCTCTGCAAGCTACAGTTTCCACATGTTTTTGTGCCTTAGAAAGCACAGTCAGGCAACTTCCAGGCGCCAAACTTCTGATTGAAGTCACATGCAAGTGTGACATGAGCAGAAACGTTTTGTACATCATACCACTGCTGTCCAATTTGAATGAGAGGAAAATTTGCCGCTTGACATAACATAAGCATCATTATTTTGCCAGTGTCAGTAGCTGGCCTATCACTGGCAGACCCATGCTGCGCCACTTAGTGATTCCCACAGTTTTGTCAGCATCGCCACTGTACACGGGCAGATACAGGATTTTTTTCAGAAAGCGAGGGTGAATTGGGAAGAGGATCAGTTAATGGAAATGAGGGGCTCAGCTCAAGGTAGGACGTGATAAGTCCTCTCGGTGGTATACGTTAAAGCATCAACCTGTAGCGAAAGAAACGCGAGAAGATGGCGGACGACGTAGTTGTGCCGTTGTTTTGCCGCTTTATCTTAAAGGCCAGATGTAGTGGCGGCGGCAGCAGCATCCAGACCACCAGGCCCGTGAGCGCATTCTTGACTGGCTCGCACCTGAAACTATGCGTGACCTGCTCGAGTAACTCGGCAACTAGGAAAATGATGATGATAATGCTGCTACAACCCTACGAGGGTCGATCTATTTTTTTTGCAAAATGCACCCCAAAAACATGTATTTTTTCGTTGCTGAATTAGATTTCTCAGACGAAGATATTTACGGAAGCACTTGTATAAGACCTTTTTGAGTAACCGTAAGGTTGAAAAATATCTTTACATGCACATAGTTTCTTCGTAAGTAACAGCAAGATAAATTTTAAAAGACCTGCAAAAGTGTTAAAAATTATGCATTGCAATAAATGTCTCTATTGTTCACAGATGAACAAATAAAGTGGTATCGAGTTTTGACGAATGGAGGAAAGCCACCTTTTATTCAGTGAGCACTGTCCCGACACTCGCGCTTTTGAGATGTCGCACACTTGTAAACATCTGAACCTGAAATTGTAAGGAGCGCCTTGTATGATTGGCTGACACTTACCGAATCAGATTCTGATATGGCAGCCTAGTGGAAATTCGGAGAAAATGCCGCTAGACTCACTTCTGCAGCTGAGCAACGAGCGCGCACTTCTACACCACAAGCAAACTGCACGGGTGGCCAAACTGAAGAAAATTGTGCAGTTGTGAGCACGTTCAACAAGCAAACACAAGTCTATAATAAGCATTTGCTTTATCACCAACGAATGCGAAGCAGTTCTAACGAGTCCTTGAAACAGGAAACGCAATCACAGCGGCATCGTTTGTGTCAGTGAGAGTCTGCATATAAACAGGCATAATCACGTATTGAAGAGCAATAAATGAGACACTAACTAATTTGTCACCTTTTGAAAGATTCTAAACTAGAAAGCCAACAATTTTGTGGGCGCAGTAAGTGGGAACAGGAGAAAGCACAAAACCGAAACTAGCCGGCACACCGCTAGGGTAAAAAAGAAACAGAGAGGCACCGAGGCTAGAAAAAAATTCCTTGCATTACCGTAATGTTGTAGCACATGCCACGCGAGAACAATGACCAAAAAAGGCGTGCATTTGACAGCCTTTGAACATTGTGGTTTTAAAGACACGTCTTCGACCCTCACAGGGTTAAGAGGGTGGGGGCGGTGTCAGGACATCCAGAACCTTTCTATAGATCAGAGTCAATGATGTCACTTGTGACCTTCTGCTTAAGTGCCATGGCCCTTACACATGTGAAGGCAACCAGAAGTTCTATGCTACGGCTGCTCACCTTGTATGGGTGGAAGGCTAGGCAAGAGACAGGGCCAACGCGCTGGTTGATGAACCAGTCGTGGTGACGAATGGAGCCCATGTTGTCCCCTTCCTTGTTGAATACACTGATCTGCTGGCTTGCTGAACCACTAAACAGAAAACAATGCACTGTCATTATCACCCTATGCTCCACTGACATTACGCAAAGGGCCAATGAAACAACATAACCAAACTACGATATCCATTAAAACATTGTTGACATGTTCCCATTTTAATGCAAAGTATTTTATGACAATAGATTGGGGTTTCAAGAGCAGTTTCTAAGTTGTTGAAACAAACAACAAAACAGCTAGGCCTGTGCAAATAAATGTTTGAGCAGTTCGAATATACCAATGAATATTGTAAATGTCGAAGTCTTTGAAATGTACGAATAGGTCAATACAGTAAGCCCTCGTTATAACGAAGTCAGCGAGACGGCGAAAAAATTATATATAAGCAGTAATTCAATATCCGCGACTGCGCCATAAAAGCTCAGCAAGTACAGCTGTATTAGCAATGACAACTTTCCAGAAGTGGTATTCAGTGAAACAAACCTTTGTTCACGCACAAAAAAGTCTGTCAGTTGGCTTTGTCGGGTGGTTTGGCTTGGCACGAGGAGTGCGTGCTTCAGTTTGTTTGGGCAAATTATGAGGTCATGATCGCTGCCCGCACACTCCACTTTATTTTGAAACTGACGGAGACTCTCCTGCGTTCGTGTCACTGTTGGTATTTCGTGAGGCTGTTTGTCTAGTGGCTCTTCTTTCTCATCGGGGCCTCCAAGCAAGTCTGCTAATTTGGCCAGCTAGTCGACCGGAGCTTTGCTGCCTTTCCCCAGTGTCAGCAAAGGAAGCTTGTTTCCCCCCGTTGCGTTAACACTGAACAGCACTGTAAGGCGTTCTTTGCTTTGTTTACATCCTGATGAGGTTCCGCCCAATGTAGTGTACATGCGTTTCGGCAACAGTTTGTAAAAAAAAATGCCAGCTCGTACAAGTTGTAAATGTCTATCTTTGTACTGCTGAAGTAGCGCGCTCAGCCGATGCTTGCACCATCCATCTACGGCAACGCGGTCCAAAGCTGCACTTTCACCAATGATCGATTTTGAAAACACGCCATACCGTCTCTTGAAAGGTTCAAGCCAACCGTTGGTGCACCTAAAATCTCGCTTGCCCATTTGGCCGGCTAGGGCTTGGGCTTTCGCGGTCAATGCAGGCCCATTCACAGGAAGGTTTGCCCTTCTAGCGTTTTTCAATCATTCGAAAAGGGCTCTTTCCACTTCAGGATACATAAAATCACGGTTGCGTTTTCATTTCGCTGAGAAACTCTTCTTGAAGCCACCCAGTACGGCATCCTTACTCTTCAGAAGAGTTGATAATGTTGACGGCAGTACTCCGAATTGTCTTGCGATTTCAGGCTTCTGCCGGCCTTTTTCCACCTCGCGTATGAGTTCAATTTTCTGCTCCAATGTCAGACACTTCCGTGCGGGCACCGGCAGTGCCATGTTCACTTGACGGCAACTACAAGCACTCACGATGCGCATACACAACGTCACGGGCTTGCACAGGCCTCGCACAACACGCGCACGCACGTCTTTCAAGCACAGATGGAAAAACCCAGGGAGCACGCCGAAGCTTCGTACTGGTCACGACACCACCGGCATAGCCAGTGGCGTATCGGCGGAGAGCAGCTGGCATGTTCCGAGCGCCTCTGTATCCGTTAGTATCGGAGTATGGCGCGGAGGAGGAGAGTAAAATTCGCGCCGTGAGACTCATGCCGTCTGAACCAGTCTACACTGGCGTGCTTCAGCCTGGCGACGCTAGTGCGCACATCAATCGCTCAGCGCAGAAAAGGCCGCCCGGCGCGGGACGTGGATGAAAAAAGTGTACAGGCACTTCGGCAGCGTCGGCGGTCGCTTGTCCGCACCGCTGAGAATACGGATCCGCAACTTGTTACTTCGCTCTTAGTGAAGAAAGCGATCGACGTGCTTAGAATAATCCTGTCTGAAATACGCGCATAAGGGTTGGGACTGCTATGACACCGTGAATACATCATTCCAGGAAAAATGCGCACACTGCCACGACGCTCCACATCAAGTTTAAATAGACATATCACCCTCACATCAATTTATTATTCTTTAAGTATAAAAAAAGTTTGCTATGTAGGCCTATATGCTCTAAGTATAGCAAACTTTCAAATGTGACGTATCCTACAGGTGATCACTTGCATATACCAAAAGTCAAATCCTTCTACCATTCAAAGTTACTTCTACTTCCTTCAAACTAAAAAAAAAAATGACATTTGCACATGTCTTGTTTCAATTAAAAGAAAAATATTGAGCAGGTTGGTGCATGACAAATATTTTTTTTAATATGTGATATACTATACTATTAAAATTCAAATCAAAGTCATTCAACCAAATCACTATTAGCTTCAAATTCGCTTCGAGCCTAAAATTCGTTAATCACACAAGCCTAAACACAACCATTCTCCCACATAAAACACCGAAAAATACTTACAGTGAAGGAACATGTGATAATAGAATTATATAAAAAGCTTTAACCAGGGTTGATACACACCATGTAATCAATTAATGTAAGCAAAATTTTATAGTAGTTAGAATGGAATTCACTGTATTTTTTTGCATAATACCACCACAATAAATGCTGGCAATCTTTACTTATGGCCATGTAACAGCAATGAATGTGCACTCCAGTCAAGCATCATTACTTACGATGAAGCCGCATCCAACAAGAAAACAAATTCCTTATAAATATGCATTTGTGACATAGCAATAATGGCAAGGGTAAATTAGTCATAATAAAGTCCATTATATCTGTATCAATTAATATACAAAGGCAGCGTAACAAATTATGTGAACATTAAAGGGCATGTTTGCTGTCGCAAAAATACTCCTCTACATGAGCTTCTACGTAAGGTCCAAGGGCAATAACATTGCCCCACACATTGTATGTGTTTCTATGTGAGTGAAAGTATACGAGGGCAGCCAACAATCACAGCTCAAGAAGAGATGAAACATGCCAGCTGTCTTTCATTATGCTAGAGGGCATCGCCTTCGGCAGGGACTGGGTAAGTACTTTGAATGGCCAGGTGTGTTTGTGCATGCCTTATCTTGACAGGAATCAGAAAATGGCTCACATCTTTTGTGATGCTGTTTTTACACCGCTAAGTTTGGGTTGAAGCTGTGGATAGCACAGAAGTTGTTTACATCGCTCCAGCAGCCATGTTTCCTTATGCCAGCATTTCTTTGAGTTACACCCAGTCGTATGCTGATGAAATGGGCCGCTATCCTTACTTCCTGTAACATTACAATTAGTTGTGGTTGCATTTATTGCTTTGCCCTTGCTGCAAAACTGTGCCTTGTTCCCATGCATAGTTAGCTTCCACGTTTTGAGATAAAAATGAAAAAAAAAAACAGACCACGCAAACACGTCGAAGACCGGGTGGACGGCCATAGCAGTCATGTCTACGTGCGTGGAGACCGTGTGCGTGGAGCAGCTCTGGCCCAACTCCCAGAAGCGCACGTCGCCGGTCACGCAGCCACTGGTGATGCGGCGCTCCCGGACGTTCAGGTGCACGCTCACAATCCAGCTGCTGTGTTCGCGAAGCGTCATGATGCGGCTGCAAAGTCGGCAAGGAAACAAACAAGAGTTGTACTGCAAGGCATTTCAGTCTGTAAGTATCGTAGGTAAGCAGCACGAAAGACGAGGACAGTATACAAAAAGGAGGTAAAGTTTCGAGGGCTTGTTTTTTTTGCTTGAAACAACCTTAATGCAACCCAGAGATAGCGAAGCCAAGGAAAATACAGGGATCGTTAATTGTACTGTCTTAAGGGGGCAGACTGGTCTTGGACATTTTTTGTTTATTTCTTCAGTGATCTTGATAAAACTGCACAGGGTTATACAGTTTTTTCTGCTGATTTCAAATATGTAATTAGTTTTCCTGTAACTCACTTTGTTGCTGATATAACTTAAGTTCACTCCCTATTGTTTAAGGCCACCATAGAAAAAAAAGTGCTTAATTAAAAGTGATATTTAGGATATGCCAACATAGACTAACGACTATAGAGTGAAAGTATGGAAGAGGTTTTTGTTTTTAGACCTTTATTGGTTATTTTGCAGCAAAATGAACTATACATTTTCAAAAGCAGTCGGAATTGTGTTACAATTTTGATTAGTAATTAATTAAAAGAGCATGTGCTCTAAATTTTGCTCCCATACTTGCATTCTACACACATACAGGTTTCCACTGCAAATAGAAATATTGCTGTACCTGCCCTAGCTGCAGAGATATTGAGGCCTCAAAATTGAATAGTCACAAATTTACTTTTTTGAGAAAAAATGGAAAAAACTGAAAACACACAGTTTCTTCAAAAAGCAACGATCATGGTGCGCATGTTTAGCAATCCTCACGAAGGCGCTCATAAATTGGTAGTAGAGCTTTAGACAAAGGGGCTGGCAAATTATAAAGAAGCCTCAAAGTCGCTTCCCCATTTTTTTTTGCAGGTTCTGCATGTTAACAGCACCAAGAATCTGGACAGTTAAAATGACATTACAAAGAAATTGCTACTTCTTGGTGCGTGAAAATTTGCAGAGAGATAGAAAAATACTTGCAGAAACCAAATATGTCAATTTTAAAAAATGAATATTTTTGTCACTTTTTGGTCCCAAAGAGCAGTCTGCCTCCTTAAGGGTATCAAAGTAATCATGAAATATATGTGAAGAAAGCGAAGTTGTCGAAAAAACAACTTACCGCTCGCAGAGACTGAACCTACGACCTTCGGTCTCTGCACAGGCATCTGCGACTGAAGGTCGCAGTTTCGGCCTCTGCGCGTAACAGGTTGTTTTTTTGTGCACTGTACTTGCTTGACATCTACATCACGATTACTATGATACCCTTAAGACAGTACAATTAACGTTCCCTGTACCTTCCCTGGCTTCGTTATCTGCACGTTTTCAATGAGAACAGAAGAAGGCCAGCATGCCACAGTCACCAAACACCGCATGGTTTTTAGTAAACAGGTGCGTGCAAATATGATCATCGCCATAATTTTCAGTCTATCTTATGTCCACTGTAGGACAAAGGGTTCTCCCAGTGATCTCCAATTTACTCTACCTGGTGCGAGTCGGTTTCATTTTATCTCTGTGAACTCCTTAATAATTCCTTCGCTCCATCAAACTTGCTGCTGTCCTCATCTGCACTTCCCGTGCCTCGGAAACCATTCCACAGCTCTAACTTACCACCGGTTGTATATCCTATTGCCACCAGCACGTAGTGGGTTGACAGCAAGAGCGGCTCTCAATCTGGAGAAAAAAGAAGATCGCGTGCTTCTTCTCTGCTTGAGAGCCAGCCACGACTGACGCATCGTCCTAGTGCTAGCTACCTGGTGGTTTAATAAATCCCCCAGTACTTGTGACTCATCGTGACAAACTGGTGGAGGTGCTGGGTAGTCTCACTGATGCTGCAGACCCCCCCAGGAAGCCGCGATACGAGTCCAGTGCCAGTGAATAATCCCGTGCATAGGACCAGCCACCGAATCAGGGGATTGCCTCCGGAAGCCGATGATACTGCTCCCACCACGTCGACAAACATGACCAGCGCTTCGGTGCAAACATCGGCAACCGGCACGGGAAGCACGACGTCGAACCGCTACACGTTGGAAAGCCCACGCGCACCGGCGACGTTCCATGGCTCGGAGCACGAGGACGTTGAGGACTGGTTGGCGGATTTCGAGCGCGTAGCCACCTTGAATCAGTGGGACGACGCGGCGAAACTGGGTCGTGTCTACTTCTATCTCGAAGACGGGGCACGTACATGGTATCAAAACCGAGAGGAACAGCTGACGACGTGGCCCGAATTCTCTCGTAGACTTCTGCAGACCTATGCCAGTGCTGATCGCCAAGAACGAGCTGAACGGGCTATTCTGGCCCGCGTCCAGCTGCCAAACGAAACTGTGACCACTTTCGTCGAAGACATGACGCGCCTCTTCCGACGGGCCGATTCAAGAATGACGGAGGACAAGAAGTTGCGTCACTTGATGCGCGGTGTCAAGGACCAGCTTTTTGCCGGCCTCGTGCGCAGCCCTCCGAAGACGGTCGCGGAGTTCTTGTCCGAGGCCGTGACAATGGAAAAAATGCTGCAGCAGCGATCCAACCAATACAACAGGCAAGTCAATGGCATGTCTACTGCCGACATTTTCACCGCCACTAGAACCAACAACGACTGTCTACGTGAACTCATCCGTGGTATAATACGTGAAGAGTTACAAAAGGCTGGTGTAACACCCACCTCAGCCTACAGTAAACTCTATTGCAACTGTGATCAAGGATGAGCTGCACCAGGCCCTCCGGAACACCTTGCCTCATGATACAGCTGTGCCAGCTTCTGCTGAATACCGCCGTGAGACAACCTACGCGGAAGCCTTGAAACGCCCTGCTGCATCGCCGCCATTATTCGTCCATCCTGTTTCTGCTGTTTCACTACAGTCAGCGCAGCACATACCGTACTACGAAGGCACGTACACGCCACCACCGTTGGCCTTTGTCCCTGGTGCTTCTGTCGCCCATCGTTCAGTGCAACCAATTCAGTACATCGACGATCGGCGCACGTCTCCTCGAAAGTCTGATGTTTGTCGCACACCTGATCGCCGGCCTCTGTGCTTTCACTGTGGAGAAGCTGATCACTTGTACCGCCAGTGCCCATATCGCCGTCTTGGGCTTCGCGGCTTCTCTGCGTACTCACCGCCACCCCGTTACGGCCAGAGACCGCGCGACATCGAAAACTACCTTTCCCAGCAGCATGCACCACCATCTGCTGGGGGCGCCAGTCGCGCTCGCCATCACCGAGGCGATTTTCATCAACGCCCCAGCGGTATTCTACCACACGGTCTCCCAGCCCCCGTCAGAAAAACTAGACCAAGCAACCTCTGGGGGCGGGGTCGCTGAACGTCGAAGCGCTGAAGACCTCCTATTGACGCAGAACTGTACAGAAACCGGTCCGACATCACATACTGCTGCAAAGGATGGCCGACTTTCTCTCGACATAGCAGTGACAATTGATGGTTGTGCAGTTAATGCGTTAGTGGACACCGGCGCAGACTATTCCATACTGAGCGGGAAACTGACAACGCAGCTGAAGAAAGTCATCACGCCGTGGCATAACTCGCAGATTCGGACAGCTGGTGGCCACGTCGTAACTCCACTGGGTGCCTGCACAACTAGAGTACAAATTCAAGGGTACACATTCGTAGCAAGCTGCCTTGTTCTACGCGAATGTTCCCGTGACGTCATTCTGGGAGTTGACTTTCTACAAGAAAATGGAGCTATCATTGATCTGCAAGAGCGCCGCGTCACGTTCTCAGCCCAGCGAGCAATCAACGTGCAGGATGGTGGAAGGCGTGTCGACGTACTCCGTATTTCTGAACAGAGTGTGACGCTTCCTCCACGAACAAGTGTTCTAGTCGACGTAACATGCTGTGGTTTGGGCGATGGCGATGTGGTGGCCGAGACAAATTTAGAACACCTCCTGCAGCAAGGCATTTGTGTAGCTAGAAGTGTAATACACCTTCGTGATGGCCGATCTGAATTGCTCGTAACCAACTTCAGCAACGAGCATCGACATCTTTTCCGTGGCACTTCGATAGCGTTTGCCCACGAAGTAGCAAACGTCACCAACTGTCTCACGTCGGAAATAGTGGATACCGCAGACACGTCAATGAGTAATATTGACATCAATCCTCACCTGTCCACCGTTAACCAGACTGCGCTACGAGCGCTCTTGTTCAAGTTCAGGTCTTGCTTCGCAACTTTCTCAAAGATCTGCCAGACGTCCATCACTCAACACAGGATCATCACGTACGAGGACGCACGTCCGATACACCAGAACCCCTACCGCGTGTCAGCCAAAGAACGTGAAGCGATACGTACGCAAGTCACCGAGATGCTTGACGATGGCGTTATTGAACCATCTAACAGCCCATGGTCATCTCCAGTCGTACTTGTCAAAAAGAAGGACGGGTCGCTATGCTTCTGCGTCGACTACCGGAAGCTTAACAACTTGACGAAAAAGGATGTGTATCCGCTGCCACGTACCGACGATTCGCTGGATAGACTTCGTCGTGCCCATTATTTCACTTCTCTCGATCTCAAAAGCGGGTATTGGCAAATCGAGGTAGATCGGCGAGACCGTGAGGAAAACAGCCTTTGTGACTCCAGACGGCCTATACCAATTTCGAGTGCTCCCTTTTGGCTTGTGTTCAGCACCGGCAACTTTCCAGCGAATGATGGACACTGTCCTCACAGGGCTCAAGTGGCAGACTAGTCTTGTCTACCTTGATGATGTGGTGGTGTTCTCTACCACGTTCGAGCAGCACCTTCACCGCCTGCGCAGCATGCTGGAGGCTATCCAATCGGCGGACCTCACACTAAAGCCACAGAAGTGCCACTTCGGCTATAAAGAACTAAAATTTCTTGGACATGTAGTTAGCGCCGAAGGAATCCGTCCCGATCCGAACAAGCTTGCCGCTGTTGCCGAATTACCAGCTCCTGTCGATAAGAAAGCCGTCCGGCGCTTCCTTGGTTTGTGCGCCTACTATCGCCGATTCATTCATGGCTTTTCACAGATAGCAGAACCTCTGACTCGTCTCACAAGGGACGACACGTCGTTTGTCTGGGAAAACGAGCAACAAGCAGCTTTTGATGAGCTGCGACAGCGCATGCAATCAGCGCCCGTTCTCGCTCATTTCGACGATGATGCTGACACGGAGGTCCATACCGACGATAGTAACATTGGGCTCGGTGCAGTGCTCGTTCAGCGTCAAGAGGACATCGAAAGAGTGATAGCCTACACCAGCCGCTCTCTATCCCGTGCTGAGGCGAATTATTCCACTACGGAGAAAGAGTGCCTCGCAGTCGTGTGGGCAATCACCAAGTTCCGCCCATACCTTTATGGTCGTCCCTTCAAGATAGTGACGGACCATCACGCGCTCTCTTGGTTGGCAAGCCTGCGCGACCCTTCAGGTCGGCTAGCACGGTGGAGCTTGCGGCTGCAGGAATTTGATGTCACCATCGTCCATAAGTCCGGCCGTAAGCATGAAGACGCTGACACACTGTCACGCGCACCCCTTCATGTCGTCAGTCAGAAAGCAGAGGAAGACGAAGGCTTTCTGGGCGCCGTTAGTGCATCAAACTTGAGCAAACGACAGCGAGATGATGCAGAGATTCGTCCAATCATTGATCATTTAGAGGGCCAGGGCGCAATCATACCACGTCATTTATCCCGCTCGTTGACGTCGTTCTGCCTGCGAGGCGGTGTGCTGTACAAGAAGAACGCTCGTTCGAAGAACCGTGCTTACCTCCTGGTGGTTCCTCGAGACATGCGAGACGACGTCCTCTTCGCTTGCCATGACGAACCCACATCCGGTCATCTGGGCTACTCAAGGACACTTGCCAGAGTGAGCGAGAGGTACTATTGGCCAGGACTTTCAGCAAGCGTAAAGAAGTACGTCAAGAGCTGTCGGGAATGTCAGCGCAGAAAGCAACCATCTGTTAAGCCAGCTGGTTTGCTTCAGCCCATTGAAGCACCCTGCACGCCGTTCGACCAAGTCGGCATGGACATTCTCGGGCCATTTCCTATGTCTGTGGACAGCAACAAATGGGTGATCGTCGCGACCGACTATTTGACACGCTACGCTGAAACCCAGGCGATCCCACGAGCCACGGCTTCTGAGGTAGCACAATTTTTCATGCGCCACATCGTGTTACGACACGGTGCTCCTTCCAGTATAATAACGGACAGAGGGACGGCATTCACGGCGCAGCTTACGGACGAAGTTTTCAAACTTAGCAACGCCAGGCACCGAAGGACAACTGCGTACCACCCGCAAACCAACGGACTTACCGAACGACTGAATAAGACCCTCGCAGACATGATCTCAATGTACATCGACGTACAACACAAAACATGGGACCGGATCTTACCTTACGTGACCTTCGCGTATAATACCGCCGTGCAAGAGACCACGCGATTCACGCCATTTCGGCTTCTCTACGGCCGCGAAGTGCAGACCATGCTAGACTCAATGCTACCGTGTCAGGACGAAGACAAGTTTGCAACAGACGCCGAAGAATTCGCAGAGCGTGCTGAGGAAGCCCGGCAACTCGCGCGACTTCACATCGGCCAGCAACAGCAGGCAGACGCACGACGCTATAATACCCGCCACAGAGAGGTGTTTTACAGCCCCGGAGATCAAGTTTGGGTGTGGACGCCCGTCCGCCGCCGTGGCCTTAGTGAAAAGTTGCTGAGCCGGTACTTTGGCCCATATAAAGTGTTACACCGCGTCAGTGACGTGAACTACGAAGTGGTTCCGGACTCAACACCCCATGCACGGAGCAGGACACGGCTGAGGCCGGACGTCGTTCATGTGTTGCGCATGAAACCATTTATTGCGCGTTGTTCGTAACTTTTCCTTTACCGTACAGCGTTCTTCGTGTTTTTGTTTATTTTGTGAACTTACTTTCTCGTTCATTGACGTTTCCTATATTGGCACGCTCTTCAATTTTTACTTTCACTTTATCCGAATTTTCAATTTTTTTTTCACGTGCCTATGTAGTAGCATCGCGGTGCTGCTATGTACATTCCTTTCCTCTTTTTGGTACTTGTTTTTTTTTTCTTTTCGGAAGGGGGGATAATGCCACCAGCACGTAGTGGGTTGACAGCAAGAGCGGCTCTCAATCTGGAGAAAAAAGAAGATCGCGTGCTTCTTCTCTGCTTGAGAGCCAGCCACGACTGACGCATCGTCCTAGTGCTAGCTACCTGGTGGTTTAATAAATCCCCCAGTACTTGTGACTCATCGTGACACTATGCATTACATGGCCAGCCCTGGTTCATTTCTTTCGCTTGATGTCATTTAAGATACCTCATGCCCCTGTTTGTTCCCTGACCCATTCCGCTGTCTTCTGATGTTACTGTTGTGCCAATTATTTTCTCTTCCATTGCATGCTGCATGGTTTAACTTTTTTCATTATCCTCCTTCTTCATTAGTTCCTTCATTATCCTCCTTCCTTGTTGCAGCCCCACATGGTGTGCACAAATATGATGATAAACAAACGGTGCATAATAAGGATGCAGACTGAAAAAAAGAACTATGAAACAGGCGCCTCTCACGCTTTTGTTGACCAATGAAAAGACTGAGCCCAGTTCATGAGGTTACTCCAAATAGGCAAATTATGTACACCATTCGTAATCTAAAGCATAGCACATTAAATGTGCCAAAAATCTGCTTTGCATAGACTGCATCAAGAGATTTTCTCAAGTCCAGCGAAAAATAGCACTGACCAATCTGCAGGTGGTAGCCGTCGGTCGTAGACCCGGATGGTTCCGTCGCCACATCCAGCAACAAGCAGAGAGCCCTCGTGGTCGATGGAGAGACTTGTGATGGGGTAGTCTACACCAGTGGGCATGTCCTGCAATACAGCATACGGCACATCTCAGGTGCGGCTCGCTTTGCCAGTGTGATATGTTTAGAACAACAGGTATGAGGACAACAGCTGATACACTCATCAAATTGACTTACATCCCCCCCCCACTACCAGTATCTTACACATAACCCATTTAACGAGTCATAGAGCATTTTAATACATAGAATAATAAAAGTTTGTTAATTCAAACTTACAGTTAATTCAAACTGACCCCTGGTCCCAGCACTATTCTGTGTATTGCTATGGAGGAAAACTTTTGATAATTCATACGCGTCGGTACCCACAGCAATTCATTCGAACTGTGGGCCCCTGGTTTTTATCTCCTTTCGCAGAAGTCAGATCAGAGTGATCACAATGTGTTGCCGAACAAAACCAAACCAAACCAAATTTACTAGAGATTAGAGATGCAAAACAATAAAACGGCAGCATTTCTCAGCAGATTAGACTTCAGACGCTGCACTGGAGCTTTTAGGCAGGCAGCAAACGATGCTCACAGAGTCGCAACAGATGGTTTGCAGCAACCAAATGTAAATTGCTCATTACTTAAAATTTTCATTGCTTCAACTCTGCTACAAATAAATGCGTTTTGGAGCATAAAGGGCATCATATATCTTGACATTAAGGTTCACAGCTCATATGAATGCATGTCGCCTGCCGCACCTGCTACAAAACGTGTAATAGCATCTGATTTGTGATATTCAGAGCAGGGGTAACTTCTTGGGGTTCTGCCTGCCCAATATGGTGCCATGTCCGTTTATTTCAGCGCCCGCCTGCTGATTCCACCTAATTTGAACAATCTTATAGTCTCCTTCAAGCTCTAGTTAACAAGCTTCCACTGTACATCGTCCTCGTGCTCTCATGTGCTCCTTATATGGGCATCCAATAATGTCCCAAGCATAAGAACTTACCAGCACTTTCTTTTCCTGGTTGGTGTCCCATACCCGGATGACCTTGACGTCACCAGATGTAATGAGCGTCGTCGTCTCTTGATCCCAATCAAGCACCATGCCAGAGCCTTGAAAAGATCAACTGTCTTTAATGCAAAGAAAAATATCACAGAATGCCGATTGTTAAAACCAGTGGATCATATTAACTTGCTATGAGCTACTTACACAAAGGCATGCGTTTCGATACAGAAATATTGGTAACTTGAACATGTGAGAGCAGTGGCCAAGTCAAACAAAAGTCCCAAAATTTCTCATCATTGTGCATTGTTACAGCTTAAAACAGGACATTGCATACTGCATGATTTCAACAGATGCACAACAGCTTGGTAATAATCTATGACATGGGTTGAATTATTGTTTTGCACGCTGTTAATGTCACTCATATGGTTAAAATAATGAACTGTTCAACCATGTTCTTTGTGTTCACTTGCGCTGGAGTGTTGTTACTGTTAGAAGTGCTCTCGGTATATTAGTGCTGAAGTAATCTGCATTTTTAGTAGTGCTTTACAGAGAACAGGCAGCACTTTTTTAAAAACAGGTTAGCACAGGCTATCCACACCTTCTCATTGAACATGGAGCAAGCATTGTCAAGACATGGCTGAAATGACTGAAAGTACCCACCTCTCGCTGTCATCGGAACATCTCCAAGGGCTTGGAACGCTGCCACCAGTTCACGATTCGACGAGCTGTGGTTGCGCCAGACGCGGACAGCTCCGTCATCTGTCAAATCAAAGTGAACAGAACTGTCAGAGCATGTACATCACTCAAATGCAAACAGCAGGATACAGTTCAGCTGCTTGCACAGTCAATGCTGTATGCAGGATTTACTTCCAGAGCCCCACCGAAAAAAACTGCACTATGGTCTGTTACAACACAACAACAAACACGAGCTCCGTCCCCAGAAGTGTGGTGTGCCTGCCCTTGGCCTGTATACAAGCTTCGCCACCAGAACTGTATAGTGCCTGCCCTTCACCTATACAAGCTCCACCCCTAGAACTGTGCTATGCCAGCCATTCACCTATACAAGCTCCGCCCCAAGAACTGTGCTATGCCTGCCATTCAACGATACAAGCTCCGCCCCCAGAACTCCACCCCTGCCCTCCACTTGTGAAAGACAGTCGTGATAGCTGGTCTCCACTCAATAAGCACACTTTTTCTCGGCTAATGTACATACTACGCATATTAAGAGTTAGAAGTTTGTCATTACTTCCAAAAGCATTACAATTGGTTGAGCAGCAATGTCAAAATTCTTGCAAAATTTACTATGGCCTTCAAGTTTCTGACCTAAAGCCAGTGACGAAAACATGTGTCCGCATAGAAGTAAACCATCTGAATAACCTGAGATGTGCTGGACGTCACAAAAATGAGCAAGCGCTACTAAGTGAAACATTTATGCAAGCTCTCCATCCGAGGGACAGCAGTGGCTGTGGGTGGAGCTGATATCTTTTTCTTAGATTGTAATCTACTATATAGACAACTGTTCTTCTAGTGCGCAGAGTGGTATTCCTAAGGCCTGTCCCTGATCTCAAACTAAGTTATTGTTTATAATGAGGATGAGGATGATGAGCGGCCTGCATACCTGAGCCCAGAAGCAGCAGTGGTACGTCATGTGCGTTCAGGTAGGTCAGAGCTGTGATGCGTGTTTGTGCGGGATTGTCATTCATGTGACAACTCTGAAGGTTGCCGTGGTCATCCCACAGACTGCATGAATCAAGAACAAGGCACAACGGTTGCCGAGTGGATAAAAAAAAAAAACTGTTCTGTAAAGGCTATTGTGCTTGTCCCTCTCTTTTTCTTTCTTACCATAAACATAGGGTCATGTCACACTTTTGTTTTCAAAATCTGCAAACAATACTTCAGGTCATTTTTATTTTGAATGCACAAAGATCAGGTGCACTTTAGAATTGAGAGTGCTTCAAATTGAGTGGCTACAGTATCTACTCATCATCTCTCTCAACATCAGTAAATGCACGGTTCAGCCATATGAAGAGGGTTGAAGAGACAGCAGCCCATCTTACAAGGAGTTTCAATATCCAAGATCTCTGTGCCTTTCTTTTCGCTTAGTTCAACTACAATCATGTGGTGAACGTTCAATGATAGGCAAAATCCCCAGTGAAGCTATTACACTGTTATTTTAATTTTGCGATCAAACTTATTTTGCTACTGTTTGCCAATTGGATATTCAAGTTTGTATGTACAAAAGATGCCAATCTAGTTAGCACTATGGGACCTTTTTTTGTCAATCCTTTTATTTATAATTTTGTTTTCATACTAATTTTGTTAGTGTTGCTGCCAATCAAACATCCATGTTTATAATGCACAGGAGGTCTCAGTTCAGTTTATTTAAGGAACCTCCTTCTGTATATTCTTATCTTGAACAATTTATTGCAAAGAAATACAAACCTGATTTAATGATATGTTAATGACCCAATTAGAGAGATGAAAATGGTGTTTTTACTTAAGAATGGCTATGCGCTGCGTACTTTCATCAATGCACTGGGCTGTCAGAACGAGTTACCTACCTGTAGGAATCCCTGTTGGCCACACAGATCTCTGCCTCGTACGGGTGGAAGGCCAGGCAGGTGGGAACGCTGGGGCACCGACTGTAGAACACCTGTTCGTCCAGGCGCACCCCAGTTGCTGCAAGCGCGCACCTTCAATCAGCTTCGATCATCGTGAATGTGGTGGACATAAAGATAAACCTAAAAAGAGCAACAAATCATGCTCCTTAAAAAAATTGGCCCCGTATCTGTGTTTAATCTGCAAATTTCATCGAAAGACGCTAGTCTTGCGTGTGGACAGAGTGAACAAAACATTTATTTGATATTCTGCGCAAGAAAATCCTTGAATGGTATTCTGGAGGCACTGCGTTTGAGTGCCTCGAGCTGCAGCGGAGGCGAACGAGCGCATCAAGTCACGTCACACGTGAGACATGAGCGCTATCTGGCAGTTATCTTGAAAAACGGGGCGCGTGCCGTGCGCGCCCGTCTCTGAGGTGATAAGGTGTAGAACGCAAGGCAACGGAGAGGGGCCACGACCGTGTCTTCTTGGCAAAGCGTTGGAAACACTCGCCTTTCAGTACAAGCGTTGCATGGTCAGCGCAGCGTGATAAGCGCTATAGTCCTTAGAATTACTTATGTATGCCTTTTCTAGCAAAAGACGAACATGCAGAATATATACGTGTTGTTAAGGTGCCTCAGATATGCGCAATAATTGCTTTTAAGTTGACAATCGCACACGTATGAACGCTCATTCTTAAGCAACATTGGTGGGCGCTGCGGATGGGGTCGGCCGTTCAGGGTATCGGCTGATACTGTTTAAAGTACCCGGTTCGCGGTAACGGTGGACAAACAGACAAATGTACAGACAGACAGACCAAAGTTTTTGCGTCGAAAGTCCCAAAGAAAAACTATCGTCTTTAATAAAAAGAAATGCTCCACGCCTGGCTCATTGCACGCTGTCGCTTATCAGCAATGGCTACCGACGGAGACAGAACCCGCAGTTGCCACGCCAACCTGCTCGCCACACGAGGCGAGCGCCAGCAACAAAACTAGGAAGGGGCGAAGCATGTAGGGAAGGGCTTCACTGACGCGAAACCTGGGGAGGAGCAAAGGATGCAGTCTACTTTTATTTGACACGCACGCTGTGAATCTTTATTGTTCGACTACACACAAGAGAAATCACCCACTGGCACAACATACACTTCAGGTCTTGATCCAGTGCCTATATATAAGGCCAGTGAACGGTTGTGCTGTGCGTTGTTTCTCATTGACGAGGGAGCACTTCCATATTCAACATGTTGCATTTGCTCTTTCTTGACAGGTGGTGAGGGCCGGGGGGGGGGGGGGCGAGAGAGCAAACTTTCTCTTGGCAAGAGAAGGTGGTCTCTCTCTTGCTCTTAGCCCGCCGCGGTGGTCTAGTGGCTAAGGTACTCGGCTGCTGACTCGCAGGTCGCGGGATCGAATCCCGGCTGCGGCGGCTGCAGTTCCGATGGAGGCGGAAATGTTGTAGGCCCGTGTGCTCAGATTTGGGTGCACGTTAAAGAACCCCAGGTGG
Source organism: Rhipicephalus annulatus (assembly GCA_013436015.1). Taxonomy (NCBI): domain Eukaryota; kingdom Metazoa; phylum Arthropoda; class Arachnida; order Ixodida; family Ixodidae; genus Rhipicephalus; species Rhipicephalus annulatus. The sequence goes on from WOVY01015096.1 coordinate 34,106, forward strand.
TCAAAATTTCACTCTATAATCATATGGTGGTTTTGGGACGTTAAACCCCACAAATCAATCAATCAATCTCTCTTGCTCTTAGGCAAACTGACCGTTGCGACGGCCGCAAATGACAGACCACGAGCGCCGACACGCGGAGACCCTTATGCTTCACTCTTAAAAATGATTCCAGTTCCACCTTACATGAAATCCACAGAAATAGTGGAGTGCAGTTCTCTCGTGCCTCCCCGTGGTTTCCTGTGTTGTTTTGTGCGGGTGTCTATGCTAACACCATTTGTCGAGCAGAGATGCACAGGAAAACACATGTGGCTGCCCCTGCCACACCCACCCATGCTAATTCAGGCCGTATTCATGCTCACACTGCACTTACCTTTTTTGCTGTGCAGCTATCACATTGTCCGCAACCTAGACCGCTACGCCATCTATGGGTGCATCTCACTTACCATAGTGTGACATGCGATGCAGACTTGTTTATCATCACGGCCAGCTCTAGAACTGCTCCACTATTTTTGTGACCCAAGAGACAGCCACCAACAGCCAGTTTTTTTATTATTATCATTATTATTAGACGTGCTGGACTACCCAGACCTGGCATATGGTGTACAGAAATGGTGTGGTGTGTCGTCTGGCTCTAAAAACGTTGCTCTTTTTGTAAAGACGACCTACACTGCCAGAGCACACTGTACTACTGTGTGGCCACCTGTTGCCGTTCCCTGAAGTAATTTATGAGAAGCTGAGATACAAAGCCCTCGAGGTCTGTAGTATTAGTTGCTGCGCTGGTCGTGCATATACCTGGTAGACTTCTTAATTGTTCCCTTCTGATGTCTAATGAAGCATTAGCAAATTTTTTTGTCTACATGGCACACTCAGTGTTTGAGGAAGTTTGGCGCATTCTAGTTTTTGCAGACTGATTGGAATTGAGGGCCTTTTCTTATAGACTAAATACAGCACCCTGAATACTATATTGTGGTACATTTAGCCGCCTTCCTGAGCTTTGGTGCCTCTTTGAGGAGTAAAATGTCTGAAGAAATGAAGCAGCATTGGTCATTGAGCGTTACATTTTTTCTTACATTACTCTCCTGCCTCATGCTGTTAAGGGGTGGTTGTGGAACTCGCCTGATGATGTTCTCGCTATCCTTCCAGACCTCCTAGTTCGTTTCATCGCCTAACATCAAGTTTTTATGATAACTAGACATGCGTGCGTATGCATAGAATGAATAGCTATGTGCTTTTTTATCCCTTCTGCAACCAAACAGAGACGATCTGGGTCCCTGTTCTACAATAGGAATTGTGCAAGCTTGGGCAACACAGAAGCAGCTTGATTTATAGTATCAATGCATACAAATGTCTTGGAGGTGTTTTGATCTTGCAGATATATTTAGTACCAATGGTGTGATGCGACTACTATACTAAAAAACTGCAGAAAGTTTCGCAATGCAAATTTAAATTACGTGTGTCGGGCACATTGTTCGATCATAGCACTCTGCTGGTGGTGTCATCGCAAAAGTGACCACCGCTTTCCCATTGGTTTGCTGTCAAGACGGCACACTATCTCATTCTAGTACGCCATACCTGGCACATGTGACGGCATCATCATATGTGCCATGAAGGCAAGAAAATATGTGACTGAGAATCTTCAGGAAATAATGCATATTGCCCTGCTTTACAAACACAATTTCTGTCATGTACCATAACAGTAATTACAAAAAAAAAAAACTGCTGAGCATGAAGTAAACTATTCAGCATTCGTGTCCAAGCTGGCTGCATGATTTTCCAGCTTTATGTGTGAATAGTTAAAAGGCATCAAAACAGACGGCACTGCAGCAAATGCCCCACATTTGCTTTGTACGCCTTCATCCTCTCTCTCTCTCTCTCTTTTTTTTTTTGAGGGGTTTCTCCGATACGATGTATGTCATTTACCTACTATATGTATGTGCTAGGGTGTTACTATAAAGTCGCCTCAGAAAGCAGCAAGTGACCATCATCATGACTATACACCCCACACAAGCGTCTGCCCAAACGGCGCTCACCAGTTTTCCGACGTTCGGCCTGTGCAGCCGCCCTTATCCGCGCATTGCGCAGAAATCTCCACTCCTTTTGCTGGTGCTCCATGCTCTCAGGGTCGGAGGTCTGTGATACCTGCTTTAGTTATGGAAACGAAAACGAGGATCTTCAATCAAAATTCAAACCAGCCTTGTTTTCACCTGATTGCAACATGGCGTGAGGACACGAATACAAATCCAAGCAACTTTATTTATTGCAGACTCACCGGTACTTCCAAATAAGCTTGGAAAGACTCTGCAACACTTGATGGTGAAATGTGATGACCAAACATAACTCAAGGGAAAAAGGCCACCTGTGATTCTGATACTGCCTAATGCGAATTTTGCGCACAGCTTCGTGTTGGGGCAAGGGCAACTACTACGTTTGAAATTTTCGCTTTCCAAAAGGCATCGACTACGCTATAAATCATAATTTCTCGTGAAGTTGGACAGCACCCACTACGCCTTATTCGTCTTTCGATGGATAAGCGCGGCAGGTACCCGCTACATATCTGTAAAGGTATTAAGTGCATTTTGTTGATGCTACGTGTGGCTGATGACGATGAAGAATTATGGCTTAGCACTTTGCACTGGACGGGAAAAATAAGCCCCACACTTGTTGCATAATTAGCAATGACTGACAACAGGTTGTTATTTTACTCTTCTGCCACGCTGTACTACATTCGTTAATGCAATTTCTTGCCCAAAATAACACCCGTGTAGGGTCTTTTTACAAACGTGATTTAAGCACTATCATGGCTCTGGGGTAGAATACTCAACTTCCATGCAGAGGTCCAGGGTTCGAATCCCATTTGATCCCAGGTATCTTTTTCTCGTTTTATTTTTTTCATGTGTGTCGGTAACTTTTTGATGTTTATCAGTTACGCCATTGACGGCAACAGTTCCAGTGCTAAACGCAGAAACAGGCACCTGAAAGCTTCGTTCTAGAAGGAATACGCATGTGAACAATAGATTGGAGGGGAAATAAGTTTACGCAGAGAGTGTGATCAGGCAGGCCTAGCCAAGGGGTGTGTTTCTAAGACAACACATTTCCTAGAGATGGACTTGTCCACAACTACTGCTACGTGGCTGGAGAAGCCAATAAAACATCTTAGAACACTGAAAAATTAATTAGCATTTACATACTTTTTCGGAATACAGAAGACAATACTTTAGTATTCAGATAGTACCAGCTCACATCTGTCAATACAGTGCCCCTGATTATGCCAGCACATGTAATGTACAAAGATTTCTACAACATTCACATGTGAAAAACTAATGAATATGAAGCGGCTTCCATTGGGCCTACACAGTGAAAGCGTAGTTATTTTCTGAACTCTACTCAAATGCTCTCAGCTGACTTAGCATTTCTCCCAAAGTTACAGAGTGCCACTTCAAAAAAGCCAGAGCTGCCACTTCTAAGAACCCTATCGTTCCCACTGGTAGATAGGCTATCTTTCTTTGAGGCAGAAATAGAGGTGAGGACGAATACATGGAAGCACATAGTGACATAAAAGTTGCTTGAACAGGCATAAGTGCATCAGCCGGGATAACCAATGTTAGGACAGGTGGACCTATCTTTATCAAAGGCACCTCATCGTTCTGGGCATGTTAATTTCAAATAGCCAGTGATGTCATGTCATGCGGTACCACTGTGTCACCTGGTACACAGGCAGTGACACCACAGGATGTGATGCTGCTGTGTCACGAGGTGTCCTGACACGTGATGCCATTACACCACATGAGACAGTGGCGTCACGTCATGTGGTGTTGCTGTTGGTACACCACCTGAAAGCGTCAAGTGATGTACTGGCACGTGATTCCAGGGCACCATATGACACAGTGGCATCACATGGTGTGATGTCACTGGCTAACCATCTCAAACTAACATGCCAAGGATAATGATGCTCCTCCCATAAAGATCGTTTCATCTATCAAAACATTGACTGGCCTGCCTGATGCACTTACTGCTGTTCAGACAATTCTGTATCACATTCTTTGCGACAGAAAGAGAACAAGCAAGAAAAGCGATATTGAAGCAGCACAGCATGCAGACAGAGACAGGCAAGCAAGAAATAGAGAAATAGAGAGAGAGAGGCAGTACCACTTGGCACCAGGGAGACTCCCTAGCGGCCAAGGAGTCCCCTGCACCCAGCTGAGGAACATCCAAAATCTGCACAGAGAGCAACAACAGATGTCCCACCACCTCCTACAGCCATGCTTTAATTTAAAGGGACACTAAAGAGAAACACAATTTTTCTTGTTAAAGTAAAACACCCTTTGGCAATACCAAACTAGCCACACTCGCCGCGAGAATGCACTTAATAAGCTAAAAAATGTGCAAAAAGAAGCTTCGGGTGGAGACACCACTATTAAGTTTCTGCACCAGCCATCATGAAAAAGTCAGACAAGACTATGACAGCGTCTACTGGGGCCTAAGTAGTTTTCAATTGGTAAAAGTGAAGTATATAGGTAGATCAAGTTAAGTATCTCGGCGTAACATTCACGGCAACACTAGATTGGACCAGTCATGTAGATCTAATCACAGCCAAGGCTTCGCGCTTAATTCATTTTTTTCAAAGAAATTTCAGCGACGCGCCGCAAACACTCAAGGAAACCCTGTATATTACAAATGTGCGCCCAATTTTAGAGTATGCTTGTGTTTCTTGGGACCCTTTCACGAATGTACTAAAAGAAAAGTTGGAGAGGGTGCAAAAAAGGGCTGCTAGGTTTGTTACAGGAAACTACGATTTTAGAATAAGGTCTTCGGAAATTCTTCACGCCTTGGGATGGGAACCCCTTTGTGGACGACGGAAAGTTCAAAGACTTAAATTTCTTTATAATATATATCACGGTAAGACTGGACTAAATAAAGAGCGGTATTTAAAGACGCCTAGTTATATGTCCAAACGGAAAGATCACTTATATAAAATTCGAGAATATACCTGTCGATTGAATGTCTTTAAATACTCTTTCTTTCCAAATTCTATTAGTGAGTGGAATGCGCTAAAAATACCAATATTCTCTGATTCTAATTTCCTAATAGCCATTGAAACAGCAGTTTGAGCTGCTGAAATAACCCATATATTTAACGTTTGCTTAGTACTTCTCTTGGTTGTTGATTTTTATAAGTATAATTTCTGCTTTCGTTGTATGATCCTGTGTTTTGTACTTTTGTTCTAACGCTGTACTACAAGTGTTGATTTCTCCTGTATACTGTAAGGCACGATTTATTTGCCTTTAATTTTCCTGTTTTGTATTCTATTTTCTACTGTAACCCCCCTACAACAATGCCCAATGGGCGATGTAGGTACTTGTAATAAATAAATAAATAAAGTATATCGTCTTCTCAGGAAGCCGGAGAATCTATATGCCGAATTTTAGAAAATTTTTGTTGCACCAATGTCGCCAGAATACAATGTCACCAGGGATTGCGGATCACGTAACGGCATCACGGATTACCAAATTGGCCAGCCAACTCGCTGATCCCCGATGCTGCTGTGACGCCATCCACAATCCCTGCTTTTCCACCGTGCGAATACCCTTTTTATCTGCAGAGAACCTCCTTTGAGAATGCACGTGCAGCCCTCAAGAGAGCCGCATGTGCACCATTCTAGACACAATAGAACCATGAAACCTCCTGGATGTGCAAATCTCCAGGCTTGAGAGGCTGCTTCTATCACAAGGCTCATTTACGTGCGAGATAAGAGTGCAGCATGGCAAAATAGAAAAATGTGTACTAAATTTGAAGCACAGTTATAAATCAATATACCGTCAGAGTGCTGCTTCATAATCATATGCGAGCACACACAATCACATTGGGTTTTCCCAAATAAGGTCCTTTTTACAAGTCGCGTATTAAGAACACATCTCACCTTGTTGAGCGGACGGGTGAAGTACCGGGAGCACCAGTCCACAAAAGTGGTCGTCACCAGTGGCGACGAGATTCGTGCGCTGAGCTGCTCTTCGGTGTCATCCTCTGCCACCTGCCAATGAAGTTCACGAGGGTGGCTAGTTGGTATTACTCTTGTAAACAATAACACACATACAGCCAAGGACAAAAGAAATCGAACAAACAAGACACAGCGTTGATGTATGTAAGGCTGTGTATAGAAGTGCAAAGGTACTGAGCCCTCAGTTTCATAATTCAAGCTGGTAGACAGTCATATACTCTCGGGTTAATTCACTCAGGACAAAGCAGACCACACTCTATCACATCGCAATGGCAAGTGGCAGCATGAATGCACTTTGCTCAAGCAATCATACGCATGGGGTCTAGCTCCTGCTAAAGAAGGTATTCCACAATTTCTGCACTTGATATTTTACTTCCTCAATGCCAGAAACAGCAGTAGAGGAAAAAGAACACTGACAAGAAAAAGCTACAACACACTTCCATTTAAAAACACCAATCTCTCATTCTAAAAAGACATGGCGTGCAACACAGACACAGGAAAGAGGTCAGGACACGACAAACTTCCTTCCTATTTCTGACGAAATATTGGTCATAATCAATTAAATGAAAAATAGTCTTGCAATGTACATAGAATTAGGAATATACCTCTTATTTCAAATTTTCGGATATAACAAACTTATTTTCACGTAAGATGAAACTTTGTTGTAATGAAGTTTAAGTGTACAGGTATTTTATTTTTTGCTGCAGTAATTACATGTGCAGATCCAAACATGTCCGTAAATTCACCGTACATTTCTTTTATTTAACGCGAAAGTGTTTTATGCCGCAGTCCACCACGGCTCCTCCAACATATTTCTGCTACGGGTATGTTGAAAATATATACCGATTTCAAAGAAAAAAGAAACGGCAAGAAAAGGTTCCGTCACGAGGTGTGGAATCAGCGACCTCTCGCTCCGTAGCAAGTAGCACAAGCAACTGGGCCACAAAACATACATTGTCAAAATTATTAACGGCAAGCTGTTCACATACACCGCTTGACAGTCCTCAAAGCTCCAATTTTTCAGCAGTGTTTTCATCATTAATTAATAGTGAGATGGCCCGAAGAGCTCGCACTGGGCATGCTCTAAAAGTCACAGCCTTTTGCGTTTTTATGAGCACGAGCATGTGCGCAGGCCTTCACAGAGCACGGTCTCTCCTGCGTGCGCGCTCATCAGGCTCGTGATTCGGGAGTGCACGAAGGTGACTTCGCTTGCTGCTGCAGCTGCGTTATTGAAAAGAGCACGGTCCTCACACACAAAAAAGTAAGAATTGTGACAATTGTTTGCGCCGGTCCTGTGCATACCAAAGTGTTCTTTTCATGCATCTTTCTTTCTGTTTGAACAGCGTGCTTTCGGTGTTGAGCTGTGACAGTTGTTAGTCCGCACATGTCCTGTGTCTGCTCATTTTGTGCGTGCTTTCTGCTTAAGTGTGCGCTGCAAGTTTTCAGCTGCTTGCCGTTCTACACACGACTGTATTGTTATGTGTAGAACTGTATTGTTGTGTGTGGAATTTGTTGCTGTAGCGTTCGTTCCTTTGCCCTTGTGGTGAAACAATTCACAATAAACGCTCAACTACCTCTGTAAACACACGTTACACTTTCGTGTCGTATCGATTCCTAGAAAGAGGAATCAGCCACGTTTGTTTTTTCTCTACTCTCATCTTTCTATTCCCCTTTCCACAAAACAGTGTAACAGACCACATGCTCTTTTATTTAACCAACCAGCTTCTGCCTTCCTTTGTTACACTTTCTAAACTTAATGGACCTTACCAACTAAGACTGGTTCTTACTGTACAGTATACTACACAATGAACATGGTGGGGAAAAAAACAGCACAACAAAAACATGACAAGGAAGACAAAACAGGGCCAGCACTGCCACAAATATAAACACACTCTGGAAAAGAAAAGACTGGGAGAGAAAGAGAAGATCTTTCATATCAATGCACAGATGCCCAAACTCGTTCAAACCCACACAAAACTTCATACACCTGTAATGATATACAGTCAAACCCCCTTAATAAGATACACTGATGTAGAAAACAAATGAGTATAAGAGACAGCAGTGCACCTACATTGAAATAGGTGTTGATAAGAAAAGGCATATGTGGTACCCTGCTTATAAGACAAAACATACAAACATACAAAAGGCTAGAACTGCTCATCGATGAATGTCTCGTATAAAAGGGTTTAGCACATTCTGTTAATGTTCCAGGTTCCCCTGTGTCCACAGATTTGCTACAAATGCAGCCAAAGTCTTACTGGTGCAGGAACGTCGGGGCCCCGGTCGAAAATCTTTCGTGACCGGCTGAAGTGGGCCGTGTGCTGGTACTGGTGGCTTCGAGTGGGCGTCTGCACAGGTGGCCTCAAGGGCAGGTTCATAGAGGTTATGGGAGGGGACTCGTTCCTGGGCACCCAAGTGGAAACCAAGTCTCAGACGACAGTGGCGGCAAGCCTGTATCGACTACGCACAAGCTCACCGCAGCTAAGTTGCCTGTTTCTCCAGGCAGAAGTTAAGGGGAAGAATGTAAGCTTGGAGAAATAGAAAATTCACGAACACAGAGTGTCGCTGAAGTGAAATGTTGAAGGAGTAGTCTGGCCTTCTACCAGGCTGCAACTGCCTTGAAGAAGACCTTACTGCTTGCCAAAACATCGCCTTCCACGACATGCCACGTTGAAGAATTTTTCAACTGTTTGTGCAAGCTTCTTTCTATGGTTTTATGCTCACATGACAGCAGACTCTCCATGATTCCCACTTGAAAGGACCACAGAATTCCGTTTCAATTGTCAGAATTTTGTATAATCAAATACATGTATGAACACAGATGTTCTGCTAGACGAAATAAAAGCAGCTAACATTTCAATTACGGTTATGCAAAAAGTGGGAACGCAATTTAAAAAATGGTACATCGGAATTAAGCAGCTTACACTAATAACACAGCAGGACAGTCAAAGATGCTTCAATGAGCAGAGATTAGAAGCAGACTCGAATAAGAATTATCGCAAGTCCACTGTGTTCATAGCTCACGTTGCTTATACAATGTAAACACAACTTGGAATGCAGAACCAAAATGGCATGGTTGTGTGGCTCCTGCATCACTCTTCATAGGATTCAACTTACATATTAACAGTTTTTGTGTGTGAAAGCCAATCACATAAAAATGAACAAATAAGCACGCGTGACAATACGCATGCTGCTACTCAACCACACGTCCGCAACTTGTGACAGTCTGTTCAGCGACTCACGTGGTTGAGAAGCCAGCCACAAGGTATTGACTTCTGAATGCGCAACAAGGCGGGCAACAGTGATATGCAACAGGTGTGCACAGAGTGGTTAAACTTACGACAGATAGCTGATCTTCCCCGAAGGTGACGATGGCTCTGAGTGGCATACAGAGGTTTTCCGGCACTTCTTGGCCTCAAAGCTTGAGTGTGCCTGCAAAGAAAGGCATGCAGGCCTACAATTTTAGCATTTCCTATAAATATATTTTATAGCCTTGTGCGAATATCTGAGCCCTTTGAACGAATAATACAGTATTCAAATTTGTTTCAATTCACATTCTAAATTACTTGAATTGAACGAATAGGCATACAATAGTCCACATAAACCCCCTGTAAAGGCGGTTTTACTGCAGTGTATAAGTGCTATACCGTGAATACACATATCCACAAAAAAAATCCGCACTTCCACAACGCCCATTCGCGCTGGCAGTCTTTGACGGCAACGGGGAATTACGCTCCTCAGCCTCGGTCAGGTTAGCTACGAGCGCAGTTGCAGAACAGGTCGCCATAGCCCTGGCCATGACCGACCGCTCACACACCACCGTGTTAACAGACTCACGAGCGGCCATCAAAGCTTTTGAGTCGGGTAACATAGCGCGGGAGGCTGACTCCATTCTAGAAAAAAGAACAGACCCTGGCACTCACTTAATCTCTTGGTTTCCCGCCCATATGGGTGCGGACGTTCATCAGCACGTACCTAACCTCAACGGGCTTGCCCATGACCGTGCGCGAGATCTAACGCGCCGCGACGGCATGGAGGCCTTATGGGGTCAGGATGAAATCCAGCATAACGATCCACTCCTTATGTTTAATGAAATCACATCTCACTATCGGCTAAGTAGAAGAGCCTATCCTCTTCCTCACCCAAAGTTAGATAGGTCTCAGTCAATCACACTTAGAATGCTCCAGACGGGCTCGTTCCCCTCGCGGGGCCTTCTTAGTCGTATCTCCGCAGACGTTGACTCAAGTTGTCCGGAATGTAATGAAATTTATTGTTCCTTAGCGCACATGCTTTGGCAATGCCCCGCGTTACCTAATGGCCCTCTATCCAGCGAAGCCGACTGGGAAGAAGCACTCCGGAACCCATCGCTTCAAGCACAAATCCAGGCAATCCAGAGGGCCCAAGAAAGGGCGGAACATCACGGTGTCCCAGCCCCTACTTGTACGCGGCCAGCGGCTTCCGCGGGTCCCCGATAGGGGTTCCCGCGAAAGCTCCTCAGGATCAAATAAAGTTCATTGTCTGTCTGTCTGTCTGTCTGTCCACAAAGCCCCACTTCAAGTGTAACTCACAAGAGTGGAAGCTTGGGCGAGTTGGTGCGTAGTCAGCGCTCTTCCTGTCTACCCTGTCCTTTTTTCTTTGTTCGCGCGCTGAAACATGTTGCAAATATGCCCATTTCAAGGTTGAATGAACGTAATACCCTCACATCAATTCATCAGGTTAAAGAGCTTCTTATGCCGGCTTATATACTCTAAGTATAGTAAATTTTAAAACGTAACATATTTCTCAATCGTTTTCACTTGCATTCAACTGAGGGTCTAAGCCTGTGACTATTCAAAGTTGAAACTCCTTTTCCCTTTGAATTACAAAGAGCGGAATTTGCAAGTGCCCTGTCTTAATTTTAAAGAAGTATTGTGATTAAGCTAAACCACTATTCCGTTCGAATTTGCTCCGAGCCTAAAATTCACTATTTGCATAGGCCGAATATTTCAGTATTAAAAGAGTACTGAGATGAATTTTAAATATTTTTGAATTGCTAGAACGAAAACACTGGTATTTAGAAACCTAAAAAGGAGTACTCTCATGCCTGGGAATGCATGAAATATATTTTTTAATACCGCCATCTAGAAAAACACTTTCGGTTTCGATATCGAGGGGGTGACTTCTGAGTGATGTATCATAGCACTGGGATGCCACAGGAGACATCTCTAGACGTACTAGCGGCAGATCTGTCAACTGCTTGTGGTGCACGTAAACCATGATGAGGAAATTGTTGTCCGGACACCCCAACAGCGATTTCTGCACTTTAGGCTGCATGCACGATGCAGAGTTCGCAAACTGCGGGGAACTGTGTTCTCTCATCAGCATAATGTCCATTGCAGAATGGCTGGCTTGCACATGCTTGGCAAAGAAAACCTTAAAATCAAGATAAAATATTTTATACGAGTTGTCTGACCGGTGTGAGGAGAGCATTAACACTGCATACCAAGGAAACAAAAATGTCCCTTTTGCCACATCTCAAAATCACGGCACAACTCATACCTTTTTTTTTTAATTCCTAATTTTTTTAAAACCTTCTGAGCTTAAGTAGATATGAGTGGTAATTTCAAATATGCCATTATTTTTCTAGTATAATGAGTAGCTTCTAGAATATAAAATATTTCATGAGCCTTTTGGGGAGCAAGATACTACTAGAATTTAAAGGGTAACAAAGTAAATCGGCATGTCACGAGCTACAAAGCACATAAGCACATCATAACTGCATGGAGGAGAACAAAAAATGGACATTGTGAACCCAATTGAACAACAGTTATGCTACAGTGAACTTACGCAAGAAAGTTAATGTCAAAATTAAATTTCACTCACAAATGTTCCACGTACCATAACTTTTGTTCGGGTGGGTTTAAAACATTCATTTTTGCCGTACAGCAGAAAGTCAGCAGAAAGTCGGTGAGCGGTTGGTTTATTTGAATGCTCGAGCGAGAGCGGGCGAGTGAGTGCTTGCATGGATGAATTAAAGGCGCATTGAAGGCCCGTAATAAGCCAATGTATACTGTCAAAGCAGTGTTCAAGAAACTTCGCAGTGCTTGTTTTGCATCAAGAAAATGTTTAGTTTGGAAGAAAACCATGTATCTGTGGTCCGAATACCATAGGTTGGCAAACTGACTCCTGAGTCAACTCACTTGGACTGACCCAGACTCAGACAACGCGCGAGTCTGAGTGAGTTTGGGTAAGCGATATTTCAGTGAATCTCAGCGAGTCCCCGTGACGAAAAATTCTGCGAGTTTGAGTCTGAGGGTGGCCTAAGCACAAGATGTATTTCACGAGCGAGGTTGAGGGAGCTCTACAATTTCTTGCCAATCTATGGTTGTATTTAGCCAACTTCAGCGTTACTGTCAGCCTCGCCCAGGCTCACGTTTATGCTCACGCCGACGACTCGCACATACTTCAAAGCACCAGCACTCGTACGCCAGCTCAATACACATTTATCAGAAGTGCGAGTCACAGAGGAGGGTGGGGGGGTTGCCGTGACTTCCCTTTCCCTAACCCCGAAAACTGTTTCCTGAGAATTCTTGATAAAAGTTTCTCACTTGAGTAATCTCTCTCCATAAAAATGTTGTTACTGGATTACAATCACTGATATGACATAATTTGTAGGTACGGGATTAAGATCAAAAGGCACCAAGTAGAACACCAATTATGCGAGATATTCGTGTTAAAAAGCATTGCCTCCATGTTAGAAGCCAACTGTGTCCTAATTGAGTCACGAGTCGGCTCAATCGGACTCACTTAAATAGATCCGTGAGCCAGCGTCTTAGCACCTCCAAGTGAGTAACATTTTGGTGAATAAGTCGGAGCAAGTTGAGCTGTGAAAAATTTTAGTGATCCTGAGCCCAAGTGAATCTCGTTGAGGAAAATTTTCCTGGATCTGAGTCCGAGTGAGTCTCAAAGGCAAAATATATTTCATGAGTGATTATGAGCGAGCTCCACACTTTTTGTCGACCTATGCTGAATATTGTTAGTGCCACCAAAAACGCTCACCTACGACAATGGCCGCCTGACACAGCCATGGCCGCCCTTTGCTTGCTTTACTGTCCTACAGCAAGCACTGCGGCGCAACAGAGCAAGGGGCTCTAGCATATCCTTTAGCATAGCACAGCAGCTTAACGGTAACAGTGCCCGCATCATTCAAAGAGGCAACGTCAAGAAGTTCTTTTTGCAGAAATGAGACTGAAATGCACAGGTTGCATTTTATTCCATCTTGTAATGCACTGAAACATGCTTTCTTGCCATGGATGGGTAGTTTGAGTACTTGGGATAAGTTGCACTGAGGCTTTACTATGTCATTGAGCTTGTTTTAGAATGTCCTACAGGTGGTGCAAATACTGTCCTCAAGCATTGGCCTTTCACTTAGACAAAAACTGTTAAACACTATTCGAATAGTGTTCAAATAGCGTTTTGTATTTGATATAGTTCACACCAGAATTTTACTATTTGGAATACTTGAACTCCCGGAAAAAAGTTCTAACGGTCTAAAATAACAAAAAAATAAATATAATGAAAATAAACCTGCACAAAGCGTGCTTAGTGTCCTTTTAAATAAAGTACCAACGCCTAGCTGCCTGAACTGACCTTGTCACGATAGGCCTTGATCAGTGTGCTGGCCATGGCGGCCACCTCAGGGTGCGGGTCATTGCCCAGGGTGACCAGTGCACGCCACACCTGGCTGTAGACGCTGCCGTAGCCTCCCAGGATGCTGCCCAGGCTGCAGATGGACGTGCTCGAAGACACCCGCCGCATCTTCTCCTGGGAGGGTGCTGGTTGCTGCTGCTGCTGCTGCTGGGCCAGCAGCACGGGTGGTGGCTCAGGCAGACCCTCGACCACGGGGGCACCGGACAGAACTGAAAGCAACAAATTATCATTTGCAGTAGCACTGCGCACTGGGGCAGGCTTGAGTGCTTTTTCCGAAGTGAATGCTCGAGGTTTTCGGTCTGTCCGGTAAAACGCTATATGCAAAATGCTATGCATGTACCGGAATACAGGGAGTGAACTGCACATGAAAAAAAAAATTGTGAACTTGGACATTTCCAATACAACAATCACAAAGAAGTTGTAGGAATTCGCCATCTTACTATGTTTTCCCACATTCTAGTATGAAGTTGGAAAGTATGCGAATCTGAGAGTGACACACAGAGATCACTTACGGTTCCCTGTGATGGGCAGAAGCTTGAGCCGGTCTCGCGAAGCCACCTTTCTCATGCCAAGTGGTGTGGTTTCTGAAAAGAAGCAGCGGTCATGAAAGCTGGCTGGCAACAACTTAGACAAGACGCCGTCTCAGGTCCCCATAGCTTTTGATGATTGCACCCAATGGTCTTATGTACAGGTGCTATCAAAATATGAAAGCCAGCGGTCTTTGTAAAGGAAACTGGGTAAAATTATATGTGAAGGAAATGAAATGGAAAGTGAGTGTCTTGGGTTGTGTGCTTTTGAAAGTGTTTGCAAGTTACACTCTGGCTTTTGATCTGTCAACACTCAGCATGAAATGGTGGTTTCGATAACCTGACAAGAAGTAACGTCACATCATGTTAAATGCACATCATATACTACAAGAACAGTCACACTATTTGAAGTGCCTTACTGTCACGCAACTTAAAATGTCATCCAACTTACTGGCATCTGTAGTCGTGAAAACTGTGCTCGCTACCTCCCTATAAAAAATGCTGTCACGCTAATGGCAAGCGCGTCATTTGTAGACTGAAAGAATTGGGCTTATGGCATTGACACAACTAAAGGTATGCCTGATAGGCAATCATAGTTGAGTGACAAGAATAATATTCAAAGAGTGCAACAGTTATATTAGAGTAAAGCAGAACGTGCAGCGTGGTTACTTCACAAACTTTTACGTCACACCAGGAATGCTTACATCAAGTGCACACCAGGAAAAATTGACACCAGTACACACTAGGAACACTTAAATGGTCATGAAAAGAGAAACTTATTTTCTCAAATTAGTACATTTCTCCTTAACAATTCCAAAGTCACCATGTTTGGTGCGAGAAGAGGCTGGGTAAGTAATAAAACGCACAAAAAGAAACCGCAGGTGGCAACACCACATTAATATTCCCGCACCCAATGCCGTGATGTCATAAATTTTGACGGCAACCACTAGGTCCTTCGTAATTGCTAATGAGTAAACACGAAGCACTTTGTCGTCCGACGGGGGTCATACGCTTTGCATACTAAATTGAGCCAAAGTTGCCAAAATACAAAAGATTAATTTACATGGAAACCCATGATGTCACGCATAGAATATTTCGGACCAATATTTAAAAATGAAGCTTTGACCTTCATACTCTCCTCTATCAATAAAGCTATGGTGGTAAAACTGATTGGAGTTCTCAGAGTACAATTTATTAATCTAAACTGTTTCACTTGAGTGTACTTTTAACACCAAGTGACACCGGAAAACACTTACACTGCTTACACACCAGGGACACTTCACAGAAGAAAACAAGACACCATTCAGGCAAGACTATCATAGCCCAGGCCGTACCTGCACTGGCAGGACTGAGCAGGTTGCCAGCGACCTGAACAGCTTCCTTAGAGGTCTCCTCTTCCAGGTACTGGTATGCCACAGCCACAAACTGGGTCTCGAACACGAAGAGAAGCCACTGCAATGCCACCACCAGCTCCTGCGTAGGTGCACATAGGCAAAATGTGAGCGAGCATAAAGCTCTTTGGAACACTGCACCACGGCCACAGTAGCTTCGTAGCTAGAATAGAGGTCACCAATTATAAAAATATCAGGTACCAGTATAGTGGTACAAAGCTAGGCAAACCTACAAGCAGTTACTCTTGCGCTAACAAAGCGGGACAAACCGCCCTTCTATGAGGACGAGCATGACATACGCGCACAGCTAGCCTACGTGGCTAGCAGACCTCGCAGGGAGCAATACACACTAGGCGTGCTTCAGCCAGTGGCCAACAGACAGCGACTCCGCTCAAACTCGGGGTGGCAGATCGTAAAAATGTCCGGATCCGGAAGCAGCACACGCCCCTAGGGAGATAACAGTTTCCGCGACTCCATTGCCTCTGCGGCTGATGTTATCAATGCGTCTAATAGCACTGAATCCGAGGATGAAGACCATTCGTCGGACCCCTCAGAAAAGTCGACTTTAGGATTCCAAGTCGACTTTACGATTCCGCGTATAGGTAAACTCCCATTACTGTATCTACTCTCGTAATCCTCGCACTGGTAAATTCCCGCACCCCCGACATCGCCAGACAAAAATTTGATTTTTTTTTTTCGAGTAATATTTGCACCCCTGAAAATTGCCGCAATAATGCCGTCTGCTCGTTCCAGCCACTGATCATCATAGCATGCGCCGTCTGGCGCCACCTCCTAAGCATAGAGTGTACTATTATATCACCGAAATTCAATCCAATCTATTCTAAGCCAAAGTGGCAAGTGCGCATTGCGGCGTGATTGGTATGTTGTGTCTGTAATCTTGTTACATTATGGGGCGATACAGAAGCTACACGGCTGCTTTCAAACTGAAAGTTATTGATTATGCACTAAACAACGGCAACAGGGCCGCCGGTAGGCCTTCGTAGTAAACGAGTTTTGTGTTTGGTACTGGTGACGGCAGCTGAAAGCCATCAAGACGTGCTGGGCCTTCCGTGTGCCTAAGACTGGGATTGGTGGTTAACTTTATTTCTTCAGACGGCAACTGCGAACGATTCTGTTAAATGGCCATCAGCCCAATACTGACATTCTTCGCTTACCTTTTGCGGACTCCTGTTGAGCGACGAACGCTACCGCTGCGCCCGCAACGCCCGCAAGCTTTGCGTACGGTGCTCTAATTCTCGACTATTTGATTGCGCCTTTTGTGTCTCAAATATATCTTGCCTTGTGTTGAACCTGTGCTTTTATTGTTCTGGCATGAGAATCCCGACCTGCGGCTCTGTACATTTTCGTGGAAAGCTTTCACTGCGTAATTCTCGCACCCCTCAACTTTGCATCGGTTTTCTGCGAAAAGAAAGTGCGAGAATTATGCGAGTAAATACGGTATAAGTCGACCCCCAAATTTTGGAAGGCCATTTTATGAAAGAAGCGTTGAGCTATAATCGGCAATATACAGCATGTCTAATGAGCAGAGCTGTGCAAATAGCAATATTTTGGATGCGAAGCGAATTTAAATATTGAAGTGTGAGTGCGAATCGAATCGCATATTTTTCTAATAGTTCTAAAATATTTTTCAAATACTTCAAAACGAAATTTCAGGAAACATATTGAAGAGGACATTCTTATGGTAGAGCAACATGAAAGTATTTCATTTAAATACCATATTTACCCTCATAATCCTCGCACTTTTTTTGACGGAAAACCGATGCAAAGTTGGGGGGTGCGAGAATTACGCGGGGAAAACTTAAGGGGAAAGTCGTCGCAAATCTGGATTCTCACACCAGCAACTAACAGCAAGCTTTGAGAAGTACTAATTAAAGCTTACCTCAACAGTAAAAGCACAGGTTCAACAAAAGGCAAGATTTATTTGAGACACAAAAAGTGCAAGCAAACAGTCGAGAATTAGAATACCATACGCAAAGCTTGTGGGTGTAGCAGTAGCGTAGGCCGCTCAACAGGAGCCCTAAAAAAGTTAGCATAGAACGTCAGTATTGGGCTGATGGCTATTTAACTGAATCGTCCGCACTTTCCTTCTGATGAAATAAATTTTACCATCAATCCCAGTTTCAGGCGCACGGCAGGCCCAACGCATCTTGGTGGCTTACAGCTGCTGTCACCAGAAGCGAACACAGAACTCATAGACTCCGAAGGGCCTACCGGCGGCCCTGATACCCTTGTTTAGTGCATAATCTATCACTTTCAGCTTGAAATTAGCCGTGTGGCTTCGGTATCGCCTCATAATGTGTCAAGATCACCGACACAACATACAAAACACGCCGCAACGCGCACTTGCCACTTTGGCTTGGCTTGGATTGAATTGAATCTCCGTGCAATAATAGAACGCTTGATGCATAAGAGATGGCGACAGATGGTGTGTGCAATCATCATCAGTGGTTTGAATGAGCAGACGACATTATTGCGGCAGTTTTTGGGGGTGCGATAAATACTCGATGAAAAAAAGAAATCATATTTTTGTTGGGCGATGTGGGGGGTGCGAGAATTATGCAAGTGCAAGGATTACATGAGTAAATACGGTAGGTTGAATGATAAAGCGCTGGCAGGCTGGTGTTTCATAGTTGTCTTATCAAGAATGAGGAAATACAGAGGCCGAATGAATTTATGTGCATGATTTGGTGCAACCAAAGTGTTGCCAGCAACACTTTACACATGAACGCCAAAGATGCTATTTTCTCAGTCTCTCCTCCTTTTTCAACTACTGTGGAAGCCCAGTTGATTTGGCGGACAAGCGTACGTTCTCTCTTAAAAGTCCAGAGTTCCACATCTGCCTCGTAGACATCAATATATAGGAAATTCTGAAGTTCTGGATGCTGTAAATCTTCATCGTCTGATTTTTCAGACTTCCTGACCGAATTTCAGGTCCAAAACAGCATTAATTGAGCCCCAACCTCCGTTGCATCTATCCTCTCCATGTTGGAACCAGCGTTTTTCTGAGTAAATACACTTGCGAATATAGCAGAGCCTGAAAGGCAGCTTTACCGCAATACAAGAATGTGATGGGGTGAGCATATTAAAAATCTGAAGGGGTCACTGTCAATCGGTCATTGAATGTATTTGTCTTCGGAATGTTCGAATAGTTTTGATAGCGAAATTCTGGTGAGAATAGAATTGAATAGCCAACACTGTTAAAGAATATTCAATATTTCAAATATTTGCACTCCTCAAGTTATGAAAATTGCCAGAAGAGATCGCTTATTCGCACACATAACTCTGAAAAAGCTGCTTACATGTGGAGCCATTTTCTTTTTCTTTTATAATAAAAAAAGAAAAGAAACTAAGTTCTCACAAGACCAGTACAGCAAACAAAGAGCCTGGGGACTAGACTCCTGACATATTTTTAACTAGCAACGGCTACATCTATATTTCTTTTCATCTTCTATATTTTTACATCTATATTGTCTTATCAAGAATTAGGAAATACAGAGGCCGAATTGTATTTATGTGCATGATTTGATGCAACCAAAGTGTTGCCGACAACACTTTACAATGGCTTTACCTCATCAATGGCTCTACCTTATTCTCTTTCATCTCGCACACCACTCACTAATAAGTATGCAAAAGGGAAATGCAAGCTGACAAGAGGTAACCTAAGAAACCGATTAACGCTTTTCTTGACTGAAGTGTTGTCTACCTCTGCTGCCCTACTGACCCTCACTGAAAAGAAAGACCAAAGACATTGACAGCATGACTGCCACATATGGATATGAGACGCAGTAGTACTGTTGGCCGATGATTCATTACATTATCACGATCACTACAGTTAAACTTGCATATAACAAAATTAATGAATTTTTGGAAAAATTCATTATAAAGAATATTTCGTTATACGTAGGCTCGGTACGAAAATTCGGAAAATAAATGCACAAATTAAACAAAAGGGGGACTGAAGAGAGAGCTAAACAAAACACTTATTTAGTGATAAAATCTTCGTTTGTCCTTGGGGGCCACACCGTGCACGTGCAGTGAAACCATGCACGCTCACATAGCATCGAAAACGAAAAGTGAACGACACGGATACCACGGAAAGCTATTCGGTAAAGCGCCCCCCATATGTGACACTAACTAAAAAGCATGGCACTGCCAATTCAAAAGTAGTTTTATTTTTTTTGTTTTTGGTTTGTAAAGTGGGGGGAGGGGGCACATCCGCGCATGCGCTCGCAGCGGCAAAAACGGCGGCAACACCGGCTCGTGGCCCACCTGCCCGCTAGCTCAATGACGAGCACTCGCTTTCACCTGATTGTCTCCAAGGCTGTGCCGTGCGGGCCGCCGCCGCTTCATGCATTGGCAGTGGCGGGGCACCCGCGGTAGATGCATGCTCATACCACAATGACAAAATCCGGGGCGAAATTCCTAGATTGTCCGTCGTGAAAATTCGTTATATCAAGGTTGTTTCCCGCTGCTACTTAGCTACATAGAGGTCGCAAATATATGTGCTTCTATGGAGCAATAACGGGGAATAGAAAAACTTTGTTATATAGAGAAATTTGTTATATGGAGGTTTGTTATAAGCAGGTTTAACTGCGTTGGACTGTCTATGATATTCCAACATCTTATAGAGTAAAGTCTCACGAGTACTGACATCCAGATTGCATTTACAAGACCATGTTTGTTGTGACAAATGGGCGCTATGTGCAAGTCATTCCTCTCAGTTGAAAAAAAAAAAAGAATCATGTTTATTTCTGAGAGCTGTGAAATTTATCATAACGCATCGACATAAGCTTACCACAGTTCAACAAAGTGTCATCGAGTGTTCCAGTAGCTCATGACATGACTGAGATGGTGAGCTCAAAACATTACCTTGCGAACCATTGGGCTGCCATCGTTGGCCACTGACGAAATAAGGGTCATGCCGATGTTGTGGTCGATGGTGTCGGCATGGTCTGTGCGCTTGGCGGGGCAGTTGAGTATGGTGCCGAGTGCAAACACCGCTGCAGCTCGCACCTGTCGAGGGCGGGTGTGCCAAAACATGCACGCCAAATCAATGAATGCAGGTTAACCAGAGCAGCACAAACATGACCACCATAGATGCTTCACGGCTTCTCTTGTGCCAGCGATTATAACCCACTTGCCTCCGGCACGGGGTCTGCCAACAGAGTGCTCAGTTTCTCGTGGGCACTGTCTCGAATGCCGCACCAACGGGCAGCTGTATATCCGTTCCAAGTTCGGCCAAGACAGATGGCAAGCCACTGACGAAGTCGAGGGTGGCTGTCAGTCAGCTGCTCCGTGCAGAGGGCAATGACGTTGCCTTTCAGGGCTGCTTCCTGCAAGGCGCAATACGGCAAAGTCCAGAAAAGTTTACCAAGTAACTTTCACTTTTGCATTTTAGCAACAGAGCTGCTTGGTACAGTTGTCAGCAAGAGCAACATTCTAGGGCATGGCCTTAAACGGCTTGATTGATGCCAGTGCCACATAGCTTTAGGTTCTGTTGCCAAGAAGTTACCAGTGTATATTGGCGTACTATCCAAGCATAAGACATATTATATCGAAAACAGCGCCCAGGGTGTCATCAGACAGACCACTCAAGGCTACATGACAGAGCATTTGAGTTAGGTTTGCAGACGACTGTACATGTCCAAATGTTTACTCTCAGTGTTAAAACAAAGTCTGTTTTGTTTTCTTACACTGTTTTATGCCGGGCATATCTTTTCCAAGTAATTATATATGGGTAGTTTGCTGCACATAATATAGCACATACGTTTTCATTGTCAACCTTCCCATGAAGTTCGTACAGTTCACATTTTGTTAACGAGAGCAAACTAAGTAAAGACTATTTTCATTCTCAATCAATTTAACAGAGACCATGCAGCAGCATTTCTGGCTTTAGAGGTTGTTTATTTACAGTCTATCAGCACATTGCTGAAGTACAGGTACATACGTTGAATTCATTATACTTTACATTGAGAACTTATATGAATAACAAATACTTTATTTGCACTTGTGAAGGGTTCGCCACCAAGCATACAGGCACACATTTACAAATATGTTCTTTTTCTGTCACCACTGTGACACAAATAAGAAATTGCATGTGCAAATACTAGCATCATTCAGAAACATTTAATTTTTATGTATTTAGGTATATCTAATGATTTTTTATAACCATGTTTGTTGATGAGTATTTACATTCAACCATAGCAGAGTATGAGAAGAGCGACCATACCTGACCACTAGGGTAGTTGGCCACGATGCATGACATCACAAAGGCGGCCATGGTTCGATGCTCCGGCTGTGTAAAATATGAAAATGTCATCATCTTCCAACCATCTATTGCAACTGAAACTTACGGGCATAGACAAGTCCGACAGGACGCTCAGAAAGTAGCGATGGCCATTGTCTCGTACAAGGTCCACTTGACACGACTTGCAGGCATCAGTGCAAAAAGAGGTTAGCTGCGTGGCGAGTCACGACTTTCGGGAAGCTTCCAAGAAAGCTCCGTAAGTGACCTCACCTGGTCGACAGCCAGTATCTTGGCCCAGATGGAAACGAGGAGTGGACGAAGGTCTCGAGCACAGCTCTGAAGCAGCTTCAAGATGTACGGAAATATTCCCACAGAGAGGGCCTGCAAGACAAGTTTATTCTAGATCTCCGTCTCAGCGCATAAAGAGCTGCCCATCAGGGTTGTCCAACAGCCGGAATGCCTGTAGTCTGAGTGATCACTATTTACAGGAAAACCTCATTATAAGGAAGTCATCTCCAACATGCATGTGGCTTTCGTACACCAAAAATTCGTTATAAAAGTACATTAGATAGAAACACCATGTCATGCAAGACTATTGCCAACAACTAACCAGATTGACGGCCCAGGGTCCCAGGTCGAGAAACCTGCCTAGCAGGTCGAGCGCCCGGACCCTGTGAATCTGGCTGAGCAGCACCTGTAGGACGATGGGCAACTGTTCGGGTGGAGCCGACTGCTCCGAACCAAAGGTCAGCCACACCTGCACGCAAGGACAGCCTTCGATCAGCTCTTCTCTCCTCCTCCTCCTTCTAATTTTCTTTCTTCCCTCGGGAAATAATCGAATTCTAGACATGCAACATGACCACACCTTTTCAAGCACTGTGGGAGAGACAAAAAGAAGGCAGGGAAAGGAGTGGAAGATTAATCAAAAGGAAAGGCCCACACCAAAACCTCATTACAACAAAGTCGCGTCTTACCCGAAAGTGCATTCCTTACATACGAAACTTTGTTATAAGTGTATATTGTTCAAAACACTCTGTGCATCGATGGCAAGCTTATTCTTCATCACCTTCGATATAACCGGTAAATTCGTTATATCTGGCATTCGTTAAATCGAGATTTGCCAGTAGCACGCTACCCTACATTAAAAAACAGGGGAGAGGGAGGATGAAAGAGAGTTCAAGTTCTAAGTTATCAACTGCATTGCGAAATACAATGCACATACAAGGGCATAAAATTTTCAGGAGGCCCAAAATTAATAAATGTGGGATGGCCTCCAATCAGAATCACACAAACTAACTAAATTTAGTAAGCAGAGGAATGGATTGCTTATACAGGTTTGTGTTTACTGTACACACACAAATGTATTAAATCAATGAACATACATAAAAGAACATCAAGGAACATTTATTGTTATGAGAAAAAAAAGTATGATCTGTGATAAGTGAAAGAAGGAGCCCCACCTGAAACGCCGTCAGTTGCTGGGCAAAGAATGGCGAGTGCTGGAATGGGTGCCCCTGCTGGACTCGTGCCAGCTGCGCTAGGCACAGGTCCAGCGCGAGATCCCAGGCTTGCCACATGGGGTGCTGGAAGGTCGGGGGCAGTGCGGGCTGCGACACGGGCTGGCAGTCATAGGCACGCATCACTCGCTCTGCCAGCAGGAAGTTGCGGAACAGGCTGGCCACGAGCAGGTCCTGGCGGAAGAGGCGTTGGAACAGCGTCTTTGGCAACACGTTCCATGCGATGGTGTCCGTGATGGCAGTGAAGATCCAGTTGAGCTCGCCCAGCATGGTGCGCCGGTCATGCAGCTGGCCCGGCACTCGCTCCAAGAGGTCGAGCGTCACGCCCGGCACTAGCCGGCTTGCCTTCTGCAGCACAAACCACCTGAGAGCCATCTGCACGGGCGTGGTCAGGCAGGAGGTGAACAAGTCCGCCGGCAGCTCTGGGTTCATTGGCAACACCTGCAAATACGCGATGTACAGATGAGAAAACGTTAATCTAGTAGTCAGGGATTTAATAGAAAGCAAGAGCACAAACACGGACACAAGAGAAGAAAAATCAGCCACACAACATTCACTAGTGTAGCCGGACGAGGGATATGTGGGGGTGGTTCAAACCTCACCAAAATTTTGACATTTTGTAAGTGCATGTATGTACGCTTAACAGATGAGCAAACACACATGAAAAAAGTTCGGTTCCCCCCTAAGTCGTTGGAAATTACGTGAATTGCCACAAAAGGACTTTTCAACAAAAAATATCAAGAAATGCGACTGATCAACAAACAAAGCTAGATAATGAATGAAAAAATGAAGTGACCCTTCTGCAAGTGAGATAAGCATATTTTCGTCAAACATAATGAATACAGTTGAACACCTTTATAAAAGACATGCACCGGGCAGCAATTCTTGTCTTTTTTTAAGGGTCTTTTGTAAACAGGGTACGACACAGGCTGTATCCTACCAACCCATTTCAATTTTGGCACACTGGGGTCTCTTATGCCTATGAGTTGGCACTGGATTGGGCGAGTTGCAACGCATTCATGATGAAAAACGGTGCATAGAGATGAGAAATGTTACATGCTGTGGCAAGCACTTTAGGGGGCCGGGCGGTCGAATGCTGTCGTATCCTGTGATCGTAAGCCGTCATCGTTGCCTGGCGCAACGTAAGCAAAACCACAAGCCATCTGTAGCATATTGAGCACGCGCTCGCACCAAAGAGAAGTCTTCATCATCGTGTTATTCGAGCGCCTTGACGACGATATCAAGTTGAGAGCACTTTATGGGCCAGGCCCATCATATGCTGTCGTCACTTGGCCTAACACAGCAAAACCACGTTTAAAAATTGAAAAAGAGGAAGCTCGCGAGAAACATAATGACAGAGGAAGAAGGGAAAGAAATTGAAGTAAAGACAAAAAAACAGGAAATATAGCAGCAAGGAGAGAGAGCAGGAAAGAAAGAAAACCAAATAGAAACAAATAAGGCTGCCCATCTGCCCTCCCTAATTTTTTCATCATCAAAGCCGCCTATTTAGAAAAGAAGGCAGCCGACCTGATTCTGGCGACAAGCGGCGAGCTGGATGCAGCTTCGGTAGCAGGGCGGCGTCTGACCCTTGACGCTTCCCAGCGAGATCTCGAACTCGCGCTCGTGCTGGATGGCAAACTTGTTGAATGACTCGAGGATGAGACCAGCGGAGGAGCAGTCGTAGACGTAGATGGACGGTGCCCCCATCCACTGTTGCAGGTCATACATGGAGAGTGGGATGTACTGCGTGTACGTCTGCAAGAAACGGCAGGACAAGCTTGTAAGACAAGAGCTCAACAGCACCGCGTGCCGGCGTTATGATGAATGCAACTACGTACATCATCTGGTCACTAAGCAACAAACAAGCAGCCAAGAGGCTGTACCAATGTTTCTGCATTAGGTCCACTTCGCCGTAGTACAGTTGTCAATTTGAATACAAACAATTTCTCAGGGCTCAGTGAAATGCCAAACACACAAAATATGACGACGTTATTTTGTTTAGAGGTCAAGAACTTAATCAACAGTATGCTCAACATGTGTGCTTATTTAAAATATCCTAAGAATAAAAAAACACCCTACTACACCTTTCATGTGGCATTTAAAATACAATGCCATCATTGCTTGCATGACCCTTTCAAATGCTAATTAATAAACACTTGCAATAATGTAGTACAATGCAGAATAATAGAGAATTGGGCATGCTGTAAGCTATCCATTAAGTAACCCAAAGCGATAATGAGCACTAGTTAGATCCACTTTTGCCATCACTGAGCGTAAACAATGAATGCAACAAAATCTGAGCACGCTTAATATTCGAGTGGCTTGTAGGTCATATTCAGTTTCATGCTGAAGAAAGCAAGCTCATTCTACCGGTGCTGTTTTCTCACGAGAGAAAATGTGCAGGCTGACACCGACACAAGAGAATCGCACAGAGAGTGTTGTCCAGTTCTCGTGCGTCCATGTTGAGCGCCTTGCCTTCTTTCATGACAAATGTCAACTGACTAGCTCAACGTGCTGCTTTCCACCCAAACATGGCTGCAAATGAAGGCTCACCCTGTTGAAGACCCAGATTTCACCGTTGATGGTCGGCTTGGGCACGCCGTGACCATTGTAATGAAAGAGGACACGGTCCTCCTGAAAGAAGAGACATTATGCTCAAACATAAAAGACTTTACTATATCTTTTTCTTTTTAAAAGATCAATACTAAAGATTTTGTGCCTTAAGAGAGGCACCAGCTACTCCTCATCACTTAGCAGACAAATTGTGCAATGCAGAAGCAATAATATGAAGGGTATAAAAAGCTATGTAGTCAAACACAAGATGTGCAAATACTGTACTATTGAAACCGTAAGTCACAAGAGGTCGAGCACGAGTTCAAACAAATAAATTACACATAACATCAAACACCCAGTCACAAATATAACAAAGCTCCGCAAGCACCGATCTTCGAGCTGGCTGGTACAGATCCATAGCTTATGAAAGCGCAGAAGCTCTACGCTCTGCATTCTTTATCCGTGATAAGTGTCTTTTGTGCTTTTAGAAGCTATAATGCAATGCTGCACATATACCAAATTTAATGTTCCACATTTGCTTTCAGTATTAAATGTACATTATTATTTTCATGTAATATTTATTCCCAGTATGGTTATTAGTCTCTTTTATCAATCCTCTGAAAAGTAGAGGTCAGCTAAAGTGAAATTTCACTTTGGCAAGCTTGGCACAACCTTCGGGGGTGACTGTTTACTAGCAGCCTGTACAGGGGACCCATGGAGGCAATATGCACACCTGATGGTTAGAAGATGCACTACTACTCAAGTTAAATATCGCTGTCTCTGAGATTATTCACTATTCTGCAGACGCTGCATTACCTCAGAGCTGCTGCCAAGGAGCCAAACTAGTCCTCACTGTCCTGTGTCATGCATCACCAGTGAAGAGTAGCAGCGAAGGCTTTCTTTTTTCTGTACCGAAAACATTTATAGTACAAGATTTTTGTGACACATCCTCTTGGATCTTAAACCACTGCTCAGGGGTAGCTAGTCTTTTAGGGGCAAGGCTCCTTAGGGTGTCGGTCATTCCCTCCTCTGTAGTATGTATGTAGCCACCTCTAGTTTATGAATTGCTCCCTAGATGGTGCTGTGTATTTGTCCTTGGAAATAATATCACTACATGGCATTAGTGGTTTTCATATATTTGATGATTATAGAGGATAGATTAAACATTAAAGAGGAAAGAGGATAACAGAAAGACAAACGAGCAGACAGACAGAGGGACGGACGCTTCGCCCCACTCATCATCAGTCACTCCCTGGATGTGCTGTGAATTTTTTTTCCTACTTTATAGACTTTATTACTGCAAAATTATTTAGAATACAGCTTTAGTAAATACTTGCATCAGTCCGAACTGATTTTGAGCTACTCCTTACTGTCCTTTTAAAGGGGTACTGACACCAACTTTTTGAAGACGAGTTTACTCTGCCATACTCCTGCATACAGAGACAGCTCTGCGCAAGCGTGAAGCTCAGTAAATCCTGAAAATTTGACATTCAAGTCAATTTTTGTATGACGCACCAACTGACATCAACGTGATCGCAAAGTCTGGCTACAGTGATAATTGTGGTGACTTCACACACCAGTAGAGCTAATTGTGACAACGCCAAAAACCAAAAATTTCAAAATGGCCACTTGTACATCACAAATGGAACAACAGAATGTAGTTGTCACAGAAACAACAAGACATCTTGTGCGAGCGGAGTGAAAAGGTCATGCCATGTTGTGATGTTGTTGGCTTTTAAAAACATACTGTAGTCACTTTCCAAAGTGTACTCACGCTTACCAGGATATTTTATGTGCTCATCAGGACTTGGCCTTTTATTTGATGTAAAACAACAACTTAAAAGTTTTGTCCATGTACCCACTCCTTTAAGCACTGTACAAAAAAGAGCAGAGAGCCTTGGTTGCACACATAGTGGTACCACTCCAGGTGCAGGGCATTCCACTACTTGCCTTGGAGTTGCGCCTGAGTGAGGAGCACAGCTTCTTGACTTCCTCCACAGTAGGGTCTAGGCTGAGCTTGTATCGGGCCCGTGACTGCCATCGCTCATACTGCTTCTGTAAGGCAGCTCCGATGCTCTCCAGTGCTTTTTGCGGAGGAGACTGGAGTGGGTCTGCGAGCATTCAAGGTATTTACTGTGACAGTACCTCACGGAGAGCACTGTAGCCAGGCACAACTTTAGAAAGCAGCATTTTGATACGATAGCGTTAAAAGGGGCACTGTCCATGAGCGAGGATTCTAGGTAGACGAAAACATACAATAAAGATCTTCAGTTGGAGTGAGGATATAAACCAGACCTTCAGCATGACAAGCACAGACCTACTGTAGAGAATATTCACAATGCCAATGCCCAAAACTATTTTGGAAATTAAAAACCCCATGCAAATTTCTCATAGTATGAGGAGCCTCTTGAGAAGTTTAGTTCAAGTTTAGTTCAAGTTTATTCATTATTAGTGCATGTACAAAAAACGGGTTACATTATACATACAGAATCAGGAGGCCCCTAAGTACCAGTGTGTCAGGGGGACCTTCTATAATTAGTGGCATACATAAAAAGTAACAGCAGCAAAAAGAGCAAAGAAATGAAAAACACAATCAAAACAGAACGATCTATACTAAAAAAAATTATTTATCATAGCAGCATTATTTAAAAATATTAATACAGAACTGTGAAGTGATGTGAAATTTATTACAAATGTACAAAACGTTCCTCTCACAATACGTTTTTCCTCTTGTGTTTAAAAGATTTCAGTGACAAGAGATGATTTAGTATGAAGAAATACATGATTCTAAAGATGAATACCATAGAAATGAGCTGTAAATCTGGCATAGTTTGATCTTATTTTGGGTCAAAGAAAGTTATTTTGTCCTTAAAATCTGGTATTATTGTTGTTGACAAGGGCATGGTGAGGAATACTACCTAATGATATTTCAGGATGAATAAAACGGTATGTGATGAGGGACAATTTGTGATGAAGCAGCTTTTGAATCGGTAGTTCTAGACTGGCGTCATGAGCTGCATGCCTGCTGACTCTGTGGTTCGGCTCACAAGTTGAACTATTTCTTCAGTGACACATGTCATACATATTTCAAGGCAGAAGCAGAGAATCACACCAGACATCAAAACATGCGAATTGTGAGTAAGTTTGTTAAAGGCTCACCCATTACAGAACACTAAACCTTAATTAACTATCATTATCAACAAAAGCACCTATGAATTCATGTGTGCCTTACAGACGCATAGTGTGTACTTCACCAAATCACAAAGAAAAGAATTGTGGAGAAGCGGGCACTTCGCAACTGTACTTGCCATAGGCATTCTAGGATAGTTTCAAATGGCCAGTGTTACGCGCACAGATATTCCTTTCCCTGCAGCACGGTCAAGGCGTCTACTGAGAAGTGAGGCGATTGAAGAGCTGATGCGAATTTGACACGATCATGTTATATTCTCCTACTCTTGATAGTAAAGCTCAGGCATCTTTTAATTTGTTTTTTTTTTCTTCTCACCCCAAAGGCAGGTGTGCACGAGGCTGCACAAATGGGCACCCATGCTAGACTAGTGTCATGAGCCAAATAGCTGTCGACTCTGCCGTGTGAGTCACAAGTTAAACTATTTCTTTAGCCACAAATGCAATCAATGGTTGCGATTCAGTCGTCTAGGCAGAGCCTCTCTGGCCTTCTTAAGTTATACCCAACTGTAGTCAACCTTTGTAAAGGTTGACTATAGTCATGCATAACATCCAGGTCAACTACAGTCGGGTACAGCATTTGAAGTTGTTCAGAATAATTCGTTTCACCTTGTTTAACTTCAACAGAACCGTTCGTATCTCCGCTACGAAAAATACAGTGGTAGTCACACCACCATTATCACTCTGTAAAATCTCACATTTCCCTTTCTTTGATAGAATTTACTATTATTCAAATATGCCTCAAACTAATTCCTCAACCTCCACACAAATCCTACCAACTGATCTCTCTTATGAGGTTGGCCTTGGATCTTGTGACACTAAACTTTTTATTCAGTTTGTTTGCACTCGTTCAACTGGGCGAAACTGCCTTTTCAAGGGAGCTTTTTGGCGAGGTTTCCTTGGCACACTCATAGTGTGCACGAGGACCTTCACTATATGAAAAACATTCTGGTGGACTAATTGGTTAATTGCTGCAAGGCATTCTTAAACTGCTCTGAATAACCAGGACACAAGCAAGAAGACACACTTTGTCAGAGCTTATCACATCATAAAAACCGATGACAAGCATATCAGCACGGCGTGCCTTTCGTTATTGACAGAAGTTGCCTTCTAGGAGAGTGCCCTGTACAAGCACTAGCTCACTTTTTTTTCCTTTTTGTTGCTTTTTTTGTTGGCTGGTCTCTCATGCAAAAATGTTGGTGAATGCCACTTTTCCACAAGGGGATTGACTGTTTTATTTAGAAGCTTTTGATTCCGTTACCTTCACCTTTACTTCCATTAATTGTTGTTATGCATTGTGCCATGTTTTTAATTTTCATGTGGTTTTATTACATGTTCATTTGTTGAGCAAACAATATTTTGTTTTCATCAAGCAATGTTACGTCGTCTTTTCACCTTTGTTCAAGTTATTTTTTACGTGACAACTGCCTTGTCATTTTTGTTGTTGTTTTTTCACATGCACAAAACTCAGCGAGATCAGTCCCACATTGTGTGATGTTCAAAATAAAATACTATACTCGTCTTCTACTGTGTGTTTTCTTACTCAAGTCCTGGTCATTTCAAGCAGCTTGAGAACGATTATGATTGGCAAGCTATACAACAATCACTCATTATAAGCATCCCTGTGCTGCATAAATTCATGCAGTGCTACGTGCAAGTGTCTGCTCAATCCTTTTCTCTGCCTTGTCTGTCTCAACCAAAAAATTAACTCACCAAGCCAGCACTCTAGGCGTGCGCATGGCTGCGTCTTGACCACATCCGGCGGGTCCACACCAATGTTGAGGCACATCACAAGCGCCACACTGACAGTCTTCATCTGGAACCAAAGATTCCCAATAACACAATCCATGAGGATAACAAAATACGACTAATAAGCATCCCTAATGAAAGAAAAAAGTGTAGGAGCTTGTTTTTTTAGATACAATATTAATGGGGACTAACAGATAACGATGCCAAGAAAAGCATCACTAATGGTTTGTACCCATCTCACTAAAGGTCCTTTCCTTCTTTATATAAAGCTTACTTGAGAATTAACGCTCTGTCCTGTATTTCTGGGTTCCTTCCTGTCCTCATCAATGTTTCGCTACCAAGCTTTAAGGTTATGGACCAACTAGCCCAGCCACGCATTTTTTAAGGGAAGTGTTTCTCTGCTATCAAGTAATAAATGCCATTTTGATTTATCAGTACCACCTATTTTGTTTTTCTCATCAAATAAAGTGCTAGAAACATTTTAAGCAGTAACTGCAGGTTAAAAAAGAAATATATAGGCAATCCAGGAACCAGACCAGGAGAAGTGGTGAGTACTGCGATGTTGCACAACTTATGGCGAACACTCAATGGCTTTAAATGCACCGTATCTATCGAACAAATATCAGAAGCAGGATACTCATTTCAAGAATGTTTGTAAAAAAAAAGAGTTACACAATATTTTATGTCTGAACTACTGATTTTTAACTCTACACATTTATTTCATTGCACCATGTGATACTCTTTTCAATAGCTCTACTATAACTATGTGCTGATATAAACATGCTGAAAGCATGCACATTTAAATGTATTATAATATTCATTGGGATTTGATGTCATTATTTTTAAATATACACATTTTTCTATTTATGTGTGCACATGTATAAAATATATACAAGTATGTCTCATGTTTATTGGTATTTTATGTCCTTGTCTAAGTTCATATACTACATATGCCTTATTCATTATGAATGCTTATCTTGACTAGAATCGAAATGTGTGTGTTTGTACTGCATTCTGTAAGGGTCCCTTGGCACCTTCAAGCTGCCTTTCAGCATATTTTTTCCTTGAGTGACATGTTGGAAATAGGCTTTCTTTTTCTTGTTCTAGTTATTGATTTTGGGGGTTCTACATGCTAAAACAACAATATCATTAAACAACCACAGTGGGGAACTAAGGATTAATTTTGAACATCTAAGTTTCTTTAATGTGCACTCAAATTTATGCACATGGGTGTTTTGTGCCCCCATCTAAATGTAGCCACTGTGGTTAGATATGAAGCCCAAGACCTTGGGCTCGACTCTGCAACATGTCACATGCCAAGCTACCACAGTGGGTTGTACAGATGACAAGCCAGTGCACTGCGGTGAAATGAAGGGTATATGACCATAGCTGCATGATGCCGATGCAGAATGCGAACTGATCTTTCTGACAGCTGAGTGGCCGTATTCCAAAGATGGTTCAGTTAATAAAACCTGCAATCCATCACAAAAACCTAAACAAGGCACACACGAAGAACGAGAACAAGCACTTATTTTTGTCAATTGCTTCCTATGTGCCTCGTTCTCTATCTTTGCACTGTATCATGCGACGGATTTATACCAATTGTTATATTTAACCACACCTCTTACCCTCAGTGCCTGAATAGTTATCCATCAAGGAAAAATAGAACAACTTGACTAACTTCATTTTTGCCCACAGAGTGTGTAATTGTTCAAAAAATAATTGTAGAAAGTTATTTGGTGAAATTATAGTAAACTAATATTAACTGGTTTTCCATACTGACCCCAACTTGCTTCAAGCATGATGCCTTCAAATCATATTTTCTTCTCCTGTATCTCTGTGCACGATTTCAATTTTCATAGGTACTCGATATTTTGATAAAGGCACTGTTACAGGCCTCTAAACATCACGTTTCTGTTGAATATGAGGCATTTACTTCTCAGTGAGTGGTTATAATTTTCACGAACACTGTCGTTACTTCTGTAAGCATTGTGGTGATACCCAGTGATACTTTCTCTTGATAGCAGTTCCCCTGCTATCCAAGTGATTTCTTCAAACCCCCCCCCCCCCCCAGTTTCAGCGCTCTCCGACTCCCATAACCTAGCGAGTTTCAGCCACGTGAACTGCTGTGCTTTAGAAACGAAATGACCTTAAACGTTGGTGTTCACAGTTCTTGAATCCACAGTATACGTTCCAAGTCTCAATAACAAATGTTCATAATCTGTGGGTTTCAGTAGGCATATCAATAAACAGGCCACCAGAGAAGAAAAAAGGAAAGACATTACATGATGATGTCCATACTCCAAATACATGCGCCTTTGACAGCAATCTTGGGCAGTGACCAGTAACTAGCAACGTACTGCTGCTAACAAGGTACTTTTTCAACAAAGAACTTGCAATTTTAACACTATAGTTCATTAAACGGCAAAGGTAACATTAATCCAATACAGCTACTAAACCACATGTTATTTGAACAAGCACATAATGACATTACCGCTATTAAAGAAACGGCGGAGGCGGAAAGCGCTGATGCATACATTTATTTCGCGTGACATAACGATAACATCGAATTACTGATGACATCTCATCGCCCTGAATCTCCTAGAGGTGTTTTCATTTAAACCTGTGTTCCCATCTCTTTTTGCGTTGTGTCTCGTCTTATTTTTCCTATCTCACTGATAACTTGACTTTAGCTTACACCCTTTCAAATAAAAATGTGCTATAATTATTTTTGTGACATTTATATCGATATTATTAGTTAAAGAAAGGTCAAGGACGTTACTTGTTCGATGCTTAACTTTAACAAGCTACCTTACTCCAATTTGCCATTGTAACGTTATTTTTTTTTTCTGCTCCAGATAACTAACTGGAACAATGTTAATTTTTTCCAGGACTGCTTTGAAGCAAAAAAGCGTGGGCAGAGAACTATCAGCCTTACGATGGCGCACAAACCCGTACACGCTAAATAATCCAGAATACGGTAGAACGCGATGATCTGTTTGGGAATCTTGCGATGGACCCTGTGGCTGTTAGTGGTTGACCACGTTGCCGTGTCGGTGTCCTGAGTACCGTCGTGCTTGTGGGATCCCCAAGCAAAACAAGGCTGCCTACGGTGTCACCCGGCATTGAATCAGTTCGATCTCAGACTCACCCGTTCCTTCATCCGCCACGTCTGTGTTGGGATGGTTGGGCACGGTTCTGGAGCGTGTCGAGCATCGCTGAACGCAAGCGGCAACTTCCAGTCCGGCAGTTGACTGGAGTCGTCATCCAGCTCGGGCTCCCGCATAACGGCGACCATCGGTGTGCTCTAACGCAAACGTGTCGCCGGCATCACTGAAGGACTGCCCTGCGCCGAGCACGGGGCTCGGACACACACCGAATCGGGACGAGTTTCATGCTTCTTTCGGTGACTGACTTAACACACAGGAGCAGGAGCGTAAAGTTTGTAAAGTCACAGGGCACCACGATGCAACACCACCTCAAGGTAAAAGCGGAATACCATGGTTACCAACTCTAAACCGTACATGCGCTATCCTTACGCATTGCGTTTCGCCGTAAGTGGTGAGTGTCCGCGAGCCACGAAACGCCGATGTTCAGCGTGTTCTCTATTTTCGATACATTTAGAATATTTATGTGTATTCAGAGCAGTAGACTAGAGCACAAAATACTAGCGTCGGCATGGTGCTAGTAAAATGGCGCGGAAAGAGTCGCGTTTGTAGCACTGGAAATCATCTCATTTGCATAATCAAAGCCAGTCGATGTTGTTGACACATGGGTCCTTTAGAAAGGCTAGGCACGCAGCCATATGCATCGTACGAAACACAATCATGCATTACGGAGTGAATGTCAGCCAACGAGCCCAACTTGGAGCTCTTTTGCATAGGTGCATGAAACACGGGGGTAGAGTGAAGCCTACTGTCCTCCGCCTCCCTTTTTTTTTTAATTTGTTTCGGTACCAAAGCCACATCAGAATGCCTGCTAGATATCAGTGGCAGTTCCAGATGTGGGGGAGAGGGGCGTCAGCAGGTCCTTCATGTTGCACCAAGGCTGGGGGAGGTAGGAGTGTTGGTGCTGGTGTAGCTGCAGGGGGCCACACTTCCCTGCCAACGCCCATGGGTAGGGGTGATCCCCATGAGGCGGGGGGAGGGTGGGGGCCATGGTTTTTTTTCAGCGCCCCACTCATTACGTCAATGTATGCGGCTGGCTTTGCGCCCTCTCCCCCAAATCGCAGTCCCCCCCCCCCCCCCCCCATTTTCACTGTAAAGCCTGCTGACGAGGGAAGGATGCACGCGCACATAGTGCATATAATATGCAAACAATAAGGTTGGAAAAGGAGAGAACTATGTGTGAAACTGGTTGTCTTAGGGGCTCAACGTGGCCTTCTTGGCTGATGTTAGGTGTTTCCTTGGCGCAGACTGGAGTACTTGAACCACAGCCTGTCACAGCTCACGTCCAGCGTTAGAACTATCATACAAACCTGACAGTGACACTTCCGGTAGAAGAAAGGGCCTTTCGTCCTGCGCCAAACTTGGCGGGCGACTGCGCAAACAGTCTCCATTGGTGAGCGCGGCATAAGCAACGGCGCACGTGGTTTTTTTTGTTTTTTTGCAGAGACCCGACGTCTTACGTCCAGATTTAAGAGCTTAGCTCCTAAAATGGCTACTGAATACGCAAGTACTGAACTTCACAAACACTCAGAAGCCCGCACGCACACTCGAGTGCACGCGTGCCACTCCTCTAGTCCGACCGTTCCAGAAGCACGACCTCGTGGACAGAAGTAGCCTGAAAATTTCGTCGCCAGACAATGGTCCGCAATGTAGCCATATTCGTCGCAACGTATCCACCAACGGCTACCCTGCCTGAAACACGTGCCAGGGATCGTGGGTGACAGTGAAAATTCCTGGGGCTGGGGCGGATCCAGCCACTCATTCTAGGGAGTTTTTAGAGACGGCGGTCAGCTGAAGTAACATCTGAGAGGGGGCGTGATCATGACCTTTTCTGTTTTTACTAGGAGAAAAACCCCTTTATAGCATAAACGCTGCTAATGTGTGCTCACAGTAATTTCACTCATTTGTCCCGATTGTTGATAGGTGGAATATACGACCACTGAAGTGACTTGGGGCTGCTGACAACGACTTTGTGTGGGGGGCGATCGCCCTTACCAACGGCCGGGCTAGGCTGCACCTGCGTGCGCTTCCTCGCGCAGGTGCAGTCCAGCCCGGCCGTGCCCTACCCTGCCCTTATTCTGATCCATCACTGTCTTGAGTCCAATGATGATGAAGGAAATCAAAATGTCGGTGGCTCTTCCCGAGACGCAATCTGGAGGCGGTGACTCTCGGCGACGGCCCGGGCCCTCTGGAAAGCTTGTATTTGCAGGTTAATGTTCGAACATGTGTCCAAACTTTGAAAAGCTTCGTCCCTTCATATACATATAATATTGTTATTATCAAGAAAAAGAAAATGAACAAACATCTGAACGTTACATAAAGATGCTTTCATTTTCTCAATGCGTGCGCGTACGTTCCGTACTTATTTTGCACAACAGCCGCGCAAACGCAGCAGTTTTCGTCATCCTGTGACCTCGTTCTCAGTGCGACCACGGTGCCAGTACTCCCTACTTTTCACTGCCCCATGACCCGCATTTTAGAAGCCTGAAATGAAAAGGGACGGGCCTAAACACGTGTAAAATAGCTACAAGACAAGATGGGCAACAGTTTGTTGGCAATGGATGAAAGCCTAAGCCAAGCTTTTAAGAAATATCCCACATTAGCGCCAGCAGGGAGGGGGGGGGAGCTTTGTTCCATATGACGCAGCCCGAAGAAGACTCGAGACACCTCCCCCTTACCCTCCACCTATGGACAACGTTTGTACTGATCCCATTGATTTGTTCCATACTTACAATGTCACTTGCTTTTTAATATTTTTGTACGTTGTTTTCGCTAACTTAAGCCTCTTGTTTGGGTCCTTACTAGGGTGTGCGATATATCATAAAATAAATAAATGAATGAATGAACAAGCAAGTCATAGAAACACTTTCGTGTTCTCACCTCATCGCAATTAAAGCGCTCTTCCGCAACTTTTTTATATAACTTCTTTTTATTCTCCAGTCATGTACAACGTATAACAAACTCCACAAGAGATTTCACAGTTTGTAGGCGCCGTTGATGGATCCGTAGTACAGCCTCTTGCGGCTGAAGCTCGAATAGAGTTTGCCCATCTTCGCGATAAAAGGATGATTTTCTTTTGTCACAACCGATGATACAAATGAAATTGTTAGCGTTGTTACAATTTGAATATTTCAAATGAGCCACTGCATTTGACCGGAAACGTGGCTTGCCCCCAAACGCGATGACGTCGGACCGTTTTCAAGGCGCTAAAGTTTCAGGGTGTAATTTCGTGATGTAATCGAAGATGTTCTACGTTGGTCTACGTTGCACTGCCTTTATTCAGTTTCTCGTTCATGGACGGCATACGAGTGCTCCGCGCTTCAACTAAGCTTTTAATGACAGCACCAACGCATAATGATTGAAATGCGGACTATCTGTGAAGGGCTGCGTCAAGTCGTCGTCACAATAACGAACGCCTAACAGCGACAATGTGCAGTGCGGTACACTGTTAAAGGGAACACGATGAGCGCATTGCATTTTCCAGGTCCCTGTTGCAGCAAGTAGGCTTATAAACGTGGTTCATGCATACCAATAGTTTGTCAAAAGGCCTGTCATCCATCAGTAGTCCTATGCAAATGTAAGCCATTAGGTTTTTCTACGAGAATAACAACATCTCTAAAACTGCGACATAGGCACGGCATAGCGGAGGGATCCTGAAATTTCGACCGTCTGGCGTGCACTGAAAGCCTTCGGGTCGGCAGCCGAGCATTCGTAACCGCGAAACGACCGTGGCGGTTTTTTCCAAGAGAACAAAATCTGGACATGCATTTCAAGTGAGTGTTCCCTTCAAAAGTGGACCCATCAGTACATGTGGCACTTTAGGGTAAAACGAGAGGACGCGACATACACGACTGCCGATTATGTAGACGCCATAACGTTCACTCGCATTAAAAGGCCACATATAAGCGGCCATCAACGTGCCGCGCGGAAATCCGAAAGAGGAAGAAGAAAAGTACAAAACAGCAGGGCATTCACAAATCGCAAGCAAAGTAAAAACCGGACGGTTAATTGTCGTACTACAAAAGTGAATTGTTAACGCGCGGCCGCTTGTATGTGGCCTGCACGACGACTACACTTCAAGGTCGCTATACCTTGCGGCGCGTAGTTTTTGTTTTTTTTTTGTTTTTTCAGCTTATAAAAGTCATTTCGTCGACCGAGTACGCACCTTCCATCCCTTAGCAGTCTGGTAATCAATGTATATATATACTTGTTTCGTCTATGCGGCACTTACGCGGAATGCGATTGGGCATTGAAGGCATGCGTGCGTGTGTTGCTAACTTTTCTTTTTGAAAAGCCGCTCAAACAGCTGAGCACACTACACCGTAAGCGAAAATTACTCCGTGATGATGGCGATGATTATGGTTTGGTCGAGTTTTTTCTTGCCTATTTTTTTATCTTTTTTTCTCGGCGTATTTCATATTACTGAACTGACTACAAAGTCAAGTAACTTCCCGAAGTCCCGATGCGATAAAAGAAAAGCGATAAACGAACTCCCGAAAAGCAACATCAGATTTTGAGAGAATTTGCTCCAAACACTCTTTCAAATTTTCAAATTCACTCTGCGATATATTTCAAGCGCTCAGTACGACTGGGGCTGCATGCAGTCTCCGTCGGAATAAAATTGAAGCTAGGCATAATCCGGGACTTTGTTTATGGAGCGGAGCTATCGTTAAGACTACCCAAGGGCAGGATGAATTTGGCAGCCTTCTCGCCGAGATCCCAACAGCGCTGCCCGCCATAGCTTTTCTATAGTTTCCGTTTCGAGTAAATCAAGAATCCATTCTCGAACGCTGTTCTGCCTCTTGGATCCTTTCGCGCGCTCTGGGTACCTAGCAAATGAGCGCACTAATTCTGAGTGCAAGGACACGCCTTGCTGTACCAAGGGCTGATAAGACACCGCCCATCTTCTTGAGCAACAAAGGAAAAAAAAACCGAGTCACCTCTTTTATCCGTGCAGCGCAGTCACCTATTGAAAAAAATATATATGTGCTTTATATTCCGGAGCACATTCTTTTCGCTTCGAAGTATACCTACGTCAGTCTTAGCAAGGAAAAGAAAAGAAATGCGGCAACTGAAATGCATGTTCTGTTCAAACGACGCCGGGCAGTGGTTCGGTCCGTGAGCACCGCGGACGATCAGGCGCTGACTTCGTTGCAGGCCGTGCTGTTGCCTCCACAGTGACACGTGCGCCCCCACTGTCCGCTGGGCAGGCACAGGTGGCCGCAGCCGCCGTTCTGGTGACTGCAGGCGTTGGCCACTGCGCGTGCGGAGAGGGCACATTTTACGTCGAACGATCTGGGAATGGTTGGCGTCATCGTGACCGCCATCATTGGGCAGAAAGAAAGAACCGGTCTCGGTGGACAAGAGAGTCACGACTGACTTTTAGCTTTCGCTCTTCTTTCTTTATGAAAAATACGGTAAGCTTCCATCTAGAAGTTGGTGTGCATCACCATGTATGTAACTTCTCTCTCTAGAACAAACCTAGTGAGAAACCTAAAAAAAAATGTGGGACGCAGGTAACCATGTGCGGGTAGCATGTACAGTGGCACGAATTAGTCAACTTCGTGCCGAATGAACAACCACACAGAGAAAGAAACACATGAGCACCCGTGGTGTCTATGTGTGTTTCTTTCTCTGTGTGGTTGTTCATTCGGCGCGAAGTAGATTATTTAATCCAGACATGCACCAACTAGCCCAACAGCGAGTTCTACTAGAGGGGCACGAAATCTACCCACACATTGACTTTAGTAGGAGGGGGGGGGGGAAGCAGGGCATTGCAATGAACCTTTGACCAACCTCTCTTTAAAGGGACTTGGCGCACGACTTTGACCGGGAGATCGGGCAATCGCGGATTGAGGGCACACGCACAGGATGTGGTGAATAGTCTCTCACATCTGACACACGTGGTATAGCTGTGGTTCTGCCCAATTTTTTAAAGGCATCGTCGCGTAAAAGAAATACCCTACCCATAATCTATGCAATAGTGTTTCCTGCATGCTCTATTATAACCGACATGGAGTGAATGTGCGACTTCTGCAGCACTCGATTAATTTCACAACAAAGCGGCCGTTGTGGCACAAGAACAGCGCAGAAAGCGGCCCGGAGAGGACACAGCGCTGATGTCTGTCTCGTTGTCTGCGCCGTTTCACCACAGCGTCCATGAACCGACTGCTCCGCATAAGAACCCTTGTTCAAAATGGTCCTGGAGCTGTCAATTATGAAATTTGTGCAAGCAAAGCATCTCTGAAATGGTCCACGCCCATGAACTTACGCTGAGGACACTTGTCTGAGACGGCGGTGATGCCGTACAACTTGCCGTTGCCTCCCAGTGGCAGCTTCAAGGGCTCTGCCGTGCCGCCGTTTCGGTCAACCACGTGGATGAAAGGACTGCAACGAAGCGAGGTAAATACCGGTCGGTAATGGTCGGACAAACGCGGGAACGTACGCATCGCGAAACTGAAGCCCAGAATGTTCCGTTACACGCGCGAACACGTCGTGGCACGCTTGTCGCTGCCACGTTAGGCCTAGTTGATTTCGGGCGCCACCATGCTTGACATTCAGTAAAGACAAACCGTTGCGCCATCCACGTTCTAAAGAATGGTTAAGAACGGCGCAAAGAACACGGGACACAATGCGATGAGAACACGGGGACGTTTCGTTACCGTTGCGTCGTTCTTAACTATATCACCAACTCCCCCAACTGCCAATGCTACCACGTTCTAAAGTTGCATCGAAGACAATAAATGTGTACGGTAATTGAAATAGTCAGACGAAGTTGCAGAATTCGA
Organism: Rhipicephalus annulatus; assembly: GCA_013436015.1. Taxonomy (NCBI): domain Eukaryota; kingdom Metazoa; phylum Arthropoda; class Arachnida; order Ixodida; family Ixodidae; genus Rhipicephalus; species Rhipicephalus annulatus. Next base: position 74,936 of record WOVY01015096.1, read on the forward strand.
GAATAAGATGCGTGGCTACGCGAAGCTGCACACCCTCCCTCTCTGCAGTGAGAGGGTTCGCGACGTCGGCTGAAAAAGTCGCGTGCTGACCCGCTACAACGCCTAGGTGCATTCGGGCCTTTCTGTGTAGACAGACAGCGTTGCAGTTTAGCGCTGTGCATTTTTGCTCTGCACTTAGTCCCTCCGTCCGGGTGAGCTGAAGCCTTTCTGAAAAGCAACACCAACTATAGCCCACTAAACCACGCATCGTCGTCGTTTGATGCCACGTCGACTGCGGCAGATCTTGCGCACACACTCACATGGTCCAATCTGTCCAGTAGACCTTTCCGGCAGCCACGGCCAGTCCGAACGGGTACTGCGCCGGCGTGTACACGACTCGCCGTCCGAGCCCGTTCAGGTTGACGCACTCGACGGTGCGTCGTCCAGCGTCCGTCCAGCACAAGTCGTTGTGTTCCAGGTCGAGCGCCAGCATGTTGGGCGTCTGCAGGCCGTCACCTTCCACCAGCACCAGCCGGCCAGAGCCGTCCATGTGGCAAGACTCGATGCGTGGAGAGCTACGGTCCCAGTCGCTCCAATACAGACGCCTGCAGTGCAACGACGCGAGGTGACGGCGCAGCTAAGGATAATTATGGCGTTCACTCGGAACTTCATTAAACTTAAAGGGCTCCCGACATGGAAATTTTTCTTGAACTTATTATTGTAACTTGTAGCTTTGTTTGGTAATCCCGGAATTGAATCGTAAATGCGTGATGGTGATTACGGACACCAGAGGCGGCGGCGGACAACTACGACGCACGCAATCCTTGTTACGATCTCATAACTCTCACTACAAAAAAAGAGACTACATACAGAAATAGAAGACACCATTTTACTCCATCTGGTCAGCTGTCACATTATTTATAGCCACCCCCTCCCCTCCGGTTCGTCATACCGAGAGGTCCGACATCACTTCAACCAGCCCACAAAGGGTCCGACACATCGACGGCTGAGAACCACTGCTCAAACGCATCTTATAATTAATGCCGGCGTATTTTTTGTATACCCATTTTTTTCGTCACTTCCAGGATGATTGCTTCGTCTATCAGCTAACGCATAGATAGGAAATATACCGTTACGTTAAAGCCAACTGTATATCGGTCTATTTCTGACTTTCAGCGCCTGCATTTTGATATCAATATTCCAGAATACTTTTCTGAGTAGCCCTGCCCAGCCTTGATATGTAATCGCTGTTAAAAGAACAATAAACGATACAATGACGGCACGTATTCCATGCAACATCCTATGTCGATTCAGCGTGTCGCCGACCACCGTGTTGGTCCGGACCTTTACGTTGCATCAGCATATGCAAAGGATAAAAACCACGTTTTCTAACTCACCAGAAAGTGGCACTATGCTGTTACAGAAGAATCAAGTTTTTCGACCAATCTCGTTTTCGTCCTCAGACTGTCTCAGTTGTCAATAAACCAATAGAAGCTTTAATAAGCGTAGAACACGATGCAGAGGCGCGATTAATCTTACCCTAACGCTGGGTGCACGGCGATGCCCCGAGGGTTGACTAGCCCCGTGTTGACGATCACGTGGTGGTACGCGCCGTCCAGGGAGGCGACCTCGACCGTGTCGTCCACCGAGTCGGTCCAGAAGAGGTTGCGAGAGGCCCAGTCGAGGGCAACGCCCTCGGGCGACCGCAGGTTCGCCCGGAACACCTCGGCCGACGACCCGTTGTAGAAGGCGCGCCGCACGGCTCCCGACGCCGCGTCCGTCCAGTAGATGCGCTGCTCGACGCAGTCGGCCGCGATCCCGACCACCGTCTGATGCGGTTCCATCAGGAGAAGGCGTCCCGGGTTGCTCTTGCTCGGTTCCAGGGGCATCTGCAGAATGGACATGCCCTGGCCGAAGAGCAGGTACTCCTCTCCGGTGGCCCTGGGCGCCGGCGCGCACGTGCGCCCGTCTCCCGTGAAACCGGGTTGGCACTGGCATACGTGTCCCCTAGATTCGGCGGCTACGCACTCGGCGTTCCGGGCGCACAACGTCGGGTCGTCCAGGCACGACGGAGGTCGCACCGCCGACGGACGGCACACGTAGCCGTCCCCGTCCGTGCCGGGCTCGCAGACGCAGCGTTGCGTCCCGGTCGTGGGATCGTACACGCAGCGCGCGTACGGCCCGCAGTCGCAACCCGGGGTCGGCCCGGTGTCCACGGCGGGCCTACAAGTCCGGCCGTCGCCTCGGTAGCCGTGCGCGCAGACGCAGCGATAGCGCTGACCATCGTAGGCGCACTGGGCGTTCGGGTCGCACTGGTCGGCCGTCGAGCACTCGTCCAGCGGCTGGCAGCGTCGGCCGTCGCCCTCGAAGCCCTCGAGGCAGCGGCACTCCCGGCGACCGTCGGGAGTCGCGACGCAGGCGGCGCCCACGGGGGCGCAGTCCGAGGACGTGTCGCAGGCGGAGTCTGGGCCCAGAAACAAGCACGTGCGTTTCTTACCGAATGATATCGCAGTATCACGAATGCTAAATGAGTAAAGCACCAAAAGATGAAATAATCATGAACACGTTGGTGCCGCTGCTGCCGAACTTTTGACAAGTGGACTTGTATGCTTCAGGCTGCAAGAGAAGTTCACCTGTCGAAACGCCCACTCCAGCGACAGTTCATGCCCAGAAATTCATCTATTCTTCCCCTAAACTTTTGCTTTTTTTGTATAATTAGTAAAATAACGCGTAGAATGTCACGTACGACTGAGCAAAGAGTCGCTCGACCGCGTTTGCCATGCTTATTTCGTTTTTCGGCTCTGCAACTGAGGCCCAGCGTAACTGTTTGCTCGTAAATGTTCCTCCGAGATTGTGGGTTTACTTTGTTAATGTTTTTTTTTTCGTACTTTTGAAGCTACCAGATTCACTGCCGTCATGCAGGGACCACGCTAAATCGACATCTCTTTCTCTCTCTCTTTTTGATTATGACGACAGGGACATATAAGTTGACGTGACATCCCTGTCTGACCATTCCAAGGCTAACACGTACAGAATGACCCGAAATCTTTGACAAAGATTGACCTATAGCTATTCTATAGCTATCAAAACGTCGGCCAGCCTCAACGTTGAGCTGTCCTGTCCCAGCAGGCACTCAATGCTGTCCGTACAACCTGCATCACATTGTGGTTCCATCCGTCATTGCCCATTATACTTTTGCGTGATTAAAATGAGCTCGAAAAAAGTCAGGACACACAGAAAGGGAACGCGCACACTGTTGACCGTCGACAATCTTTCCATCGTGAAAGCAATAATACCTGGGGTTTGACGTCCCGAAACCACGATATCGTCACGGGGTCGTGAAGTGGACGAAGGGAGCAGACTCGATGTTCAGATTAAACTGTTTATTCGGCCGAACTTGTGGCCAGGAAACTGAAGGTCAGATTAGAGCAACACACGGGCACTGATAAACAGAGCGCCGGCCGGCGATCGACAGACCAGCGGCCAAGCGCGGCGGCTGTTATACATGTGTCGTCGAATATTCCAATCTTATCACTGGTCTTCACGCAAGCTCTAAAAAATTATCTCGAGTGTTCACGTCTTGCGGGCAATCTTGAGAGAACTATCTACAATGATCGCGAACCTTCTCGAACAATGATTAGCAGTTTGCGCTGAGCATTCCTGACCCGGGCTTTGTCGGCGAAAAGCGAATCAAACAAAAGTGAAAATAAGAAACGCGCGTGACAATTCGATTATGCAAGACACCGTAGTGGAGAGCTCCAGAAATTTCGACGACCTGGTGTTTCTTAACATGCACCTATAGGTGTAAGAACACTGGGCCTTAAACATTTTCGCCTCCATCTAAAATCCAGCCACCGCAGCCGGGATTCGATCCCGCGACTTGCAACTTGGCAGTCGAGCGCCACAACCACTAAACCACCACGGCGGTGCCATTTCGAAAGCAATACACAGCCTATAAATACACACTGTAACAATAAAGAACTATAGTATATAAAGAGTGGCCACTGGCGCCTTTTCGCGGCCTAGCAAGAAGGAGTCTGACCAACCGCTAGATGGCGTGCCCAAGCTCGTTTTTACTCCTTTGTTAATCAAGGCATGTAATAGCCTCCTCAGGAAGACAATGAATATCGAAGTTTGAAGTCATTTTTTTTTTGTAAAGAAGACATTTTATGAACTTGTGCAATTTTCCGTATCCACTCTACATCATGTTCCGCTTAGGGACATTTAATGCCTTACAACAAAAAACAGCAATTTATGACCAGAAAGTATTGTCTTTCTGCATTTATTTTGCACAAGGAGGCACAATCATGTAGTTTAGATGTACTGTACGTGTATTCCCTTTAGGGACGCATTGGCGTGTAGCCTAGTGGGAAAGACGCTCGCCTTCGAAGCACGAGGATGCGGGTTCAAATCCCAACGCCGGATAGAAAAAAATATGTTATTTTACTTATGCTGAAGACATTACCGGGTCTGACCAACCACTCGTGGCGCTGAAGGCAGCGCAGTAGCTTTTTGGTTCATTAGGTATTACGGCTTGGTGGCGCTAGCCACCGCCCTATCTAAAGGGTACAGCCATATCCATCCAGCTGGGCCGGCCGCAGGGCCCTAGGGGAGTGTCCGCTTTCTACGTATGTTTCTTCTCTGCTGTAACCACTAACGCCTAACGGAATGTAGCACAAATCAACCACCAACAGCGCAACTATAAGCCATTGCAAGAATCGGTGACGTAGGTATACCCCCCGGTACTTTGGGAGAACACCCCATTGTCGGGATGCTGATACAACTGTTACCGAACTGCTCAAAGAGTATACGTTCCATTTCCGAGATCACACGTTCTTTAATAATGTGCAACCAACAAGCCAAGCTATAGCCACACTTTCGGAGTGAGTTTGCCTTTGCCGAAGGAGCAGTAGCGACAACTGGCACACGTTAAAGAGCGACAGTGTATTGCCTTATACTGAGAAATTGTGCTCTCAGAACTGCAATGACGTTTCACGTAATTGAAAGAAGAGAAAAATGAGGCACAACGTTTCATTTTTGAATTTCGCGCCGAAATCTTCGTGCGCGTCTTCACGGATCTCGAAGTGTTTATTTTTCGTATTTTCGCGTCCCTCGAGCAACGAAGTTTTCTGAAATTTGGTGTGTTAAGTTCATGGCACAATCAGAACACAGTACACTTTATTTTTACTGACTAGGAACTACGTAGGCCTTAGTAGACTCCGTCAAAGTCTGTGACGTCACGGCGTTGGGTGCGGGAACTCAAAGGTGGAGTCGTCACCTGCATTTTCTTTTTGCGCCCTTCCCCGATAACCAAGATGCTTGTCTTTGCCAGCGCAGCGATATTGGAATTTTGAAAGAGCATAATAATAATAATAATAATAATATTAATATTAATAATAATGATATCGGACGTTTTACGCATTAAAACTGCGATATCATTGTGAGGCACGCCGTAGTGGAAGGCTCCAGAATTTTCGATCGTCTGGTGTTCTTTCGCAGAGTACAAGGGCCTCTAACATGGCGCCTCCACCAAAATGCGACCGCCACGGCCGGAATCAAACCCGCGACCTTCGGGTCAGTGTGAAAGAGTGATTTATTATTATAAGGAAAATTATTATACGCTTTATACTGTCTCATTAAAAATTTCCATGAATATGAATCACCAACAAGTTCAAGTTGAAATCCTGACATTAAACGGCCAGTAAACAGGCTGCAACTTTTTTTTTTTTGCACCCCCCCAAAGAAGCTTGGCAATTCGTAGAGAAGACCACGACGATCACGTTTTCCGAATATTACAGGGCTGCGCAGAGCCTCCATTTCAAAAAAAAAAAAAACAATTCCCGCGCTCCTTTCGTATACGCCAGATCAATCCTCCTTTCACGCGCTGTGACGTATCACGCAGCTCGTCGATTGGTCCAAACCAGTCACGATGACGGGCTACACCTTCGCCTCCCCGCGGGAAAGAAGGGTGGCGAGGCCACTCGAAAATTTGAAGCCAGCTGAAACCGATGTTCTAACCGCTGTAACTTCCTTAATATGGCACGTATTCGCAAAATTCTTTCGGCAGCACGTTCACAAAGCAAAAGCGCACATGTTTCTCTTTATAACAATTTTCGAACCTCGGGGTTGTTAAGTGGCTTAGAAGTGTGGCAGCTTGGGCTAGTTGGTATGGCATGACGATAGTTATAGCGCGAGAACAAAACGACGACACAGAGACAAGAAGGACACGAAAGACACGAGCGCTTTCGTGTCCTTCTTGTCTGTCGCTTTCGCGTCCTTCTTGTCTCTGTACGCTTTCGTGTCCTTCTTGTCTCTGTACGCTTTCGTGTCCTTCTTGTCTCTGTGTCGTCGTTTTGTTCTCGCGCTATAACTATCGTCACGTTATAAGTGGCCCTTTGAAAGACAACGCCTCGCTCACCGCGGCTGTGGAGGCACTGGTAGCCGTCGCCGCGGTATCCCGGCATGCACTGGCACTGGTGCTGTCCCAGCGAGGCGTTGTAGACGCAGTGGGCGCGCGGGTGGCAGTCGGCCACGACGTTGCATCCGGGCCTGGGGCCTCCTCCTCCTCCGCCCTGCGGGTAGCAGACGTAGCCGTCCCCCGAGAAGCCCGGCAAGCAGGCGCAGTAGTACGAGTCCACCTGGCGGTCGTACACGCACTGCGCGTCCGAGTGGCAGTCGTTGGCCTCGAGGCACGACTCCTGGGCGCAGAAGCTGCCGTCGCCTCGCCAACCTGTGCGGCACCTGCGAGCAGCCCCGAAGTCGCATGTTCACGAGGGTGCACGGGGTTTCCCAATAATTGGGGAAGGGGGGGCAGTTACGCTTTTTGTTTCACGTGATATTACACGAGATTTCCGTCCCACGTGTTGTTTATGTGGTGTGGAAGCGAGGCAGAAATTGAAAAGGACGCGGCGAGCGCGTACCAGTTGATTATGATGATAATTCCTGTTCACACTACTTAGAGCAATGAAGCCAGTTGCGACTAAAGTAAGTAGAAGAATAAGAACGGCGTAGAGCACATTTGGCAAGCACTGTCAAATCATGACAGGCAGATTACCACTATCCCTCAAGAGGAAGGTATATAACAGCTGCACCTTGCCGGTACTTAGCTAAGGAGCAGAAACCTGGAAACTTACAAAGAGAGTTCAGCTTAAATTGAGGACGACGCAGCGAGCAATGGAAAGAAAAATGGTAAGTGTAACCTTAAGAGACAAGAAGAGAGCAGAGTGGATTGGGGAACAAACGGGGGTTAAGGATATCATAGTTGAAGTCAAGAAGAGGAAATGGACATGGGCGGGGCATGTAGCGCGTAGACAGGATAACCGCTGGTCGTTAAGGGTAACCAACTGGATTCCCAGAGAAGGCAAGCGGGTTAGGGGGAGACAGAAGGTTAGGTGGGCAGATGAGATTAAAAAGTTTGCGGGTATAAATTGGCAGCAGCAAGCACAGGATCGAGTTGACTGGCTGAACATGGGAGAGGCCTTTGTCCTGCAGTGGACGTAGTCAGGCTGATGATGATGATGTGGACGATGCGTCTCAACGAGATGCGTCCTCCTCCGACAACAGCCAAAGGTTGTCGGAGGAGTGAGGCGGTACACACACACTCACTTGCATCCATATGTCCTCGTCGGGGCGTCGTACACGCACTGCGCGTTCTCGTCGCACATGAGCGGCCTCTGGCGGCAGTCGGTGGCCGCGGGCACGCACGAGCTGCCGTCTCCCGTGTATCCCACGGGGCAGCGGCACTGCGGTGGGTGACGGGGGCTCGGCTGAACGCACTCGGCCGCCGGGTCGCAGCGCAGAGACGCGCACGTTGGTGCCTCTAGCCCTGCATCCAGAAGAATGGGTTATGGCAAAGCCAAGTACCCCAAGAAATTATAATTCAACAATTAAAAAAAACACGTATACGTAATACATTAGACTTCTTGCAGTTTTAAGTGCACAAATAAATTGCAATAATAGCGAACGTTGGGCTAGTTGGTGGTATGCTTGGGATCTTCGTACTGGACCGGGTCTAATGCTTGATATATGTGCGTGTGTCGTCCAATGAAGTTTAGTTGCGAGTTCAGCATGGTGTCGTATCTTCCACTGTCCTTGTCTATATTTTTGCGCTGTTTTTCTTCCCAAGTATTAAGTGCACACAACAAAGAAGTATTACGACGAGCAGGCCTGGTTCTTACGTTGTAGTTCTTTACACACACTCTATTTTAGCTGCAGCTGCTTCTCAAAAGTCGTCGTTTTGTTTTGCACACGTTTCTTTTTTTTTCAATTCCACAGCGGTATAGGCGCCGCGATGTAACACGTGGCCAAGTTCAGAAGCTCAAAGCAGGCCACCCTCTCTCCTCGCATTTGGAGCTTGGGCTTTATTCGGAACAGCACGCCGACGGCACCAACGTGCTTCTGGCCATACGTGCACTTGCGAAAGCCCTAAATACGTATGTTAAATAAACGCCTCCTCTATTGGGATGCCTGCCGCGTGAGAACAAAAACAGCTGCCACACCCTTTTTATCCTTAATTTTCGATTACTGTCGGTCTTTAGCGTCACCTGTGGCGGACGGTGCAACCACTCGACATTTCGCATAGCCTCCGAAATAGTCGTGTATAGTTGCAGATCTTGAATAATTATCGAATGACGCGCCCCCACAAGTAAAAAACGCCTTGATAACGGATGGATATGGTTGTACCCTTTAGATCAGGTGGTGGCTAGCGCCACCAAGCCGTAATACTTAATGAACTCAAAACTATTTTTATTTATTTTTTCCTTAAAAAGTGAGTTTGAGGATTCGTACTTTGCAGTGAAGAGTTTAATTTTCACTCGTGCATTGACTTTAGCCACCAATTAGATAACCTCCTTCTACTTAATTCTACCCGCTTAAATTCTATTTTGCCCTCCCTGTCCCTAAACCCCAGTGCTTTGAAAAACTCGTGCGCCATCATCCCGAAATATAGGGTGAAGCCCTTTACAGAACATTATCAAGTGTTCGGCAGCTTCTTCTTCCTCTCCACACGCACTGCATACCGTGTCTGCACTGCAGCGCGAGCCATCGCCGCGCCACCGAGCGGAGCATCGGCGCGCTCGCCTGGCGCAGGGAGCTTCAACGGCGGGCCTTAGAAGCCTCGCTCCTGACAATTTAGCACGCGTAAGTTTTTTATGCGCGCAGGTGTATGTGAACTAACGCTGGCAGGTGATTCCGTCGCCGGCGTATCCGGGCCGGCATCGGCAGGCGAAGGTGCCGTCCATGTTTAGGCACTCGGCGTGCACGTGGCAGTTGTGCCGTCCGCTCTGACACTCGTCCACGTCCACGCAGGCGGCCGACGTCCGCTGCGGCAGCGTGAGCGCCTCGTAGCCGGCGTCGCACTGGCACCGCGTCTCGGCGCCGTCCGGCACGCAGCGGCTGTGCTCGCCGCACTCGACGCCCTGGCAGGGGTCGCTACCTGCAACACCCCGCCACGGAACGGCACCGCTTGAAGTGCTTCGTTTAAATGGAGACCACGGTGAATAATGGGTTCACGTGACTATTGGTTTCAACGGTGTGGGCATGCGTCACACGTGAACGGTGGAGAGGATTCCACTGCGTACTGGGCAGGGAAGTCTCGTTATTCACGTCATCGGCAGCGAATACCATTCTTCATACAATGAAAGACCAATTTCGCTGCCATTTCGCTGCATATCATGTTAAGGAGACGGCCACGAGAGAGCTCCAAGACGTAGGCGCTTATTTATTTATTTATTTTATTTTATTTATACTGCCAACCCTCACTTGAGGGTCATTACAGAGAGGGAAGCATAGGATATGGAAAGTAAATACAGACATTAATATTTTCAGTAACTTTGAACAATAACACAATAGCATATTCATTGCTCGGCAAAGTAAACATCAAGAGCACATTCAAATTTTTTAGCGTCAGAATTTTCAACAATATGTCGCGGCAATTTGTTCCACGCTTCTATAACATCAGGGAAAAAAGATTTGCGAAAGACGTCCGTGCGAGCACCGAAGTGGCGAACTGCCGTGTCAAGATTGATCCGGCTGCTGAGCTTATGCGGGGGATGTACGTAAATTGTTCTATCTATTTTTATTTGACCATGCAATATCTGAAAAAAATACTTTTAGGCGCTGCTTTTGTCGTCTATCTATCTGCCTGCCTGCCTGCCTGCCTGCCTGCCTGCCTGCCTGCCTGCCTGCCTGTCTGTCTGTCTGTCTGTCTGTCTGTCTGTCTGTCTGTCTGTCTGTCTGTCTGTCTGTCTGTCTGTCTGTCTGTCTGTCTGTCTGTCTATCTATCTATCTATCTATTTAGCCACCTTCAACCTTTAGCTCTACTGGCCAGATGACAGCAGAACGAAAGAACACTACATAGATAGATAGATAGATAGATAGATAGATAGATAGATAGATAGATAGATAGATAGATAGATAGATAGATAGATAGATAGATAGATAGATAGATAGATAGATAGATAGATAGATAGATAGATAGATAGACAGACAGACAGATAGATAGATAGATAGATAGATAGATAGATAGATAGATAGATAGATAGATAGATAGATAGATAGATAGATAGATAGATAGATAGATAGATAGATAGATAGAAACTTCATTCGTCTCGACTATAGCTTCCACAAGTCACATTACTCTCCTGCCGTCCATCGTAGGAAAGCAGAGCCATCGCATCTCTAAAACGTCGTCATGATGCCGCGTCTCCTCGGTGATCCTTCGCGGCAGCCACTCACCGTCGACGGCGGTGACCTTGGTAGACTGCGCGTAGCGAACGATGCCGTCCTTGTCGTCGAAGTCGATGAAGTTGCGCGACACGTGCACCCGCTGCTGCGACACGCCGGGGGGCATGTGCGGACACTGGCTGAACGTCAGCGTCGTGTCCACCGTGTACTCGATGGGGAGGGAGGAGCCTTCCAGCTGGAACGAGTGCGACAGGTGCGACAGGACGAGACCTGCGACGAGACACCGCTTCAGATCGGGGCAACAGTCAAATCTCTACACGACGGATTTTAACTAAGTGTCAGTTATAACGAAGTGAACAAGAAATAGCCTTGAAGTGGGCACAGTATTGCGAATACACGTCTATATGGAACTATTGCGCATGACTAAGCCACTTTTGTATCAATTAGGTTCAAATCAGTTCATTAAGAGAATTATCTCTGACTGACTAGCGTTCCCCCCCCCCCCCCATATTGGCTAGGAAGTAGTTGCGAGATAAAAATAGAAAGTAAGAAATAAGAATAACATGGAAATGTGCTTTAATATATAGGAGTTCGGTGAACACCACCGATAATTCATAGCAAAATGAAAAACAAAAAATATGTGTAAAAAGGTGCAACCAGGAAGATATTAGGTCAGAATACTTAGTACAACGCAGAATTCCAAGTACGCATTGAAAGAAATGAGTGACTGTTACACACTTACGGAAAAGTACAAATACACTAAATGAAATATTTCTCATTGACAATATATTTGGGACCAGAGTACGACAGAGTACGAGAAAGTATATTCAAACATTTTTCTTTAGACATTTATTGTGCTATCTTTCTCTAAAAGTTCACGTACATAGCTATACGACTTAGTTACAATGTATGGAGAACATTCGATGGCTTTCAATGTCCGAACTCCTTCGACAAAAATAACATATACTTCAAAATTTCGAAGTATTCGAAAAGAACGAATAGACGTTCATGTGACCACATGTAACCCCTTTGTAAAGGTGGCTCCACCACAGCGTAGAGTATTATGCCGTGAAACCACCTTTCTAAAATATAGCATTGCCGCGAAGCCACAGTTCAAGGTTAAAAGTGCGTACTGTCTTCAGGTGGGCTAATTATTATTTATATTTATAAACGTGTTCTATAAACTTGTATGTGCCAACTACAGTAAACGCGGAACGCAACGTATTTTAACGTTACAACCGCCACCATATGGTAATTCAAAGGTGCTTCCACTTGACGTGTAACCAAACAGTTGACATTCGCAATGTGCAAGTTGGGTCACGACAAGAGTGCGCGTATTCCTTTGTAATACGTGATACGCACTATCCAAACTATTCGATTCGAAATTATTAAACCAAATCGCACTTAGCTTCTTATACGCATAGAACCGGAAGTATAGCATTCGCCACTCGCTACCAAAACGAAGCTTGATTTGTACTGTTTCCGTGCTGTATTGCATAGTGCCACACCTGGACTGACGGTGTTGTAGTCCTGCGCGAAGTCCTGCACGGTGACGCCCATGCCTTGCGCCACCGAAGGCAGGCTGCCGCGCACCTCTAGGTGTATCTTCATCATGTTGAACACGTCGAAGCCCTGGAAGTGACCGCGCAGAGTCACGTGGTGACCGGTCTGCTTGAAGCGAACCTCCGAGGTCAGGTTGCCCTCGCCACCTGTGGGGGAAAGAGCGCAATTGTCTCGTTCGAATTCAGTTAATTGAACATACTTGCGCGAGGTGATAAACATACATGGAGAAAGATGTCCCTCAGCGTGAACATTGCAACGGGACCGCCATCTTGTTATAAAAGGAAATCGTAAAATAAAAAAAAACACTGACGATGACTACACAGGTGAATGCAAATTGTGAGCACAGTTTCGTGTTGGGGCAACGGCTTTTCGCAGCTTTAGCAATGTAACGCGCGTTGCATATTGCCGGAGAAAATGTCAGCGATCTAGTGCTACGCACACCGCCCTGTGCATTGCAGGCATCGCGAAGCAAGCAAACGGCCGACGGCCCCGTGACGACAATCGAAGCCGGCTGCTGTTCCCCTGCATGCGCCAAGCTCCGACCAAGGGGCCAGCGCCCGTGACGGAAGAAGAAAGCCAGGTTGTATAGAGGCTCGTGGTATCGACAAACTCCGCCTTCGCTCTCGTCCTTCCTCGTGCGCTCTATCAGTTACGCCAACAACGCCGACGGCGACACCGCTTAACGCAGGAACGGGTGCCTGAAAAGACACGCTCTACACTCTTTAAAAAAAAAATCGACTATTTGGGGAGCGTTTCTGCTACACAACAATAATCGCCATCTACTTCGAGTACTTTCCACGCGCTATCACCACGGTTCCGGTAGTTCGCCGCGACGAACGGCGCGCGCGTTATCAGTCTGGCATATAGCGCATTCCCGACAGAAAAGTGGCCAGAGCCGGGCTTTGAAGAAAAGGAAACGCGAGCGGGCCACACGACGATTACTGTTGTGTAGCAGAACTACTACCCAAATACTCCCTTTTTTTTTAGAATGTTAATCAGAAGCGGAATATACATACAGTGCGTACAGAATATAGTTAAGGTTCGTTTGCAGCACCTCAGGATGACTGATAGAAAGCTGCAGAGTTTGTATAGAAAGCTCGACAGTGTTTCCGAGTGAACTGAAAGACTCGGAAGATATATCAACGGGCTATTCTTGAACTCGCAAGTATATTAGCACGCACACAAACACACACACACACACACATTAGGGCGGTGCCAAAGTGAACAGGATGTGTTGGGTAGGCAGGTTGGGGAGGAGGAAAGCTTTCTTAAACCTTTCGCATGAACGCCTACGAGAAAACCCCGTCAAAACATAACGAATATATACGTTCCCCGCCTGGCTACTACGTGGGAGTTTTTAGAGTGTTTCTGTGCCACGCAACAATAATCACCATACGGCTTAAGCCACGTAACGATCATAACGCACAGATTTTGAGAAAGGAAACACACTTACGTTTTTTTTTCTCTCAAAATTTGTGCACTCGCTGCTTTTCTACAAATAATGCTACGTCACGCCCATAACCGAACGCCGTTCGTGGCCTAGAAGTACCGGGCGCGCGATGGTAACGCAAGGAAAGAAGCAGGCTGAGGTAGACGACAATTTTTCAGGAAATATATCCAGCCAAGAACGGATGGAGAGAGGACAAAGTGACGGAGACACTGCAGGAAAGCGACTGTGGAACACCAACTCACCAAAGCGAGGCTCAAATACATACATTCACGCAGTCACCTGATCGTAGCACACCAACCCACGGTGCAACAACCGAACGACTTAACGCAGAGGTGACATGCAGATGAAGTGCGTCCTCTTCGCAATTTATTTGCTTCTAGAGATTTTTAAGAAAGGGGGACCGCAAGAAATATTGTTTCTTATGCGCAACGTCCCCACACCATTATTTTTTGTTTTGTATTATGAAAGGCGTCTCAACCACTTAACGTGCCGCTTCGTTATTAATTTAGCCCGACTTCGTTCAACACCTGCTTACATTTGCTCTGTTTGCAAGGAAGGGCTAGATTCGATCACGTTCCCTTTCCGAGCCATTTAAAATCTCCCCTGACTCTAATATTTACACGACCCCTCTGGACTTTGTAAACCATCCCAAATACCAGAGTTATTCTATATACGACGCTGACAACGCAGTTCACAAAGGTCAGGCCTTTCCCTCGAGAGTCTTAACTCATATACTGGCTTGGGCGAAACATTTGCCGGCTATGCGTGCCAGGCTAACGCTGCGCCACCCACCGGTGAGGACGAATCCGTTGCGCGCGCTGTCTCCCTGTGGCAGGGCGAAGAGCCAGCCGATGACGTCACCCAGCACCAGCAGCGCTCGCAGGTCGCTACCGAGCGACGACGGCGACACCCGGCTGAGGGCCGTGTAGGTGCGCCCGTTGGCCGTGTCCACGTACGAGTGGAAGTCCACCTCGCCGCCGATGGGCGCCTCGTTCAGGGAGCCGGTCAGCTTGCCCGTCACGCGCTGAGGGGTGCCTGCGTACAACGTGCAGGCACACGCGCACGGCTACTCTTGAACATTCCATAGAAAGCAAGCAAGCAAGAAGGAAACAAAGAAAGAAAGAAAGAAAGACTGCACTGACTGTTCCATGTTGAATTCGAAACTATAGCACCGTACGCTTCAAAGAAAGAAAGAAAGAAAGACGGAATGCACTGACTGCTTCATGTTAAATTCGAAACTATAGCGCCGTATGCTTGAAAAAAAAAGAAAGATAGAAAGAAAGAAAGATGAACTGCACTGACTGTTTCGTGTTGAATTCGAAACTATAGCACCGTATGCTTGAAAGAAAGAAAGAAAAGAAAGAAAGGAAGATGGACTGCACTGACTGTTTCATATTGAATTCGAAACTATAGTACCGTATGCTTGAAAGAAAGAAAGAAAGGAAGATGGACTGCACTGACTGTTTCATGTTGAATTCGAAACTATAGCGCCGTGTGCTTGAAAGAAAGAAAGAAAGAAAGAAAGGTGGACAGCACTGACTATTTCATGTTGAATTCGAAACTATAGCACCGTTAGCTTGAAAGAAAGAAAGAAAGAAAGAAATGAAGATGGACTGCACTGACTGTTTCATGTTGAATTCGAAACTATAGTACCGTATGCTTGAAAGAAAGAAAGATGAACTGCACTGACTATTTCATGTTGAATTCGAAACTATAGCACCGTATGCTTGAAAGAAAGAAAGAAAGAAAGACGGAACGCACTGACTGTTTCATGTTGAATTCGAAACTATAGCGCCAAATGCTTGAAAGAAAGAAAGATGAACTGCACTGACTGTTTCATGTTGAATTCGAAACTATAGCACCGTATGCTTGAAAGAAAAAAAGAAGGAAAAGAAAGAAAGAAAGATGGACTGCACTGACTGTTTCATGTTGAATTCGAAACTATAGTACCGTATGCTTGAAAGAAAGAAAGAAAGAAAGAAAAAAGATGGACTGTACTGACTGTTTCATGTTGAATTCGAAACTACGACACCGTATGCTTTAGTGTTGAACTTTGCGAGGTCATCCAAATATAGCAACTTTAGAAAACGTTTAAGTTGCGAAATCATGTAAAGATTTTTAAAGATTTATCTTCACTTGCTTTCCGTAATGTCCTTTTTTATTATTTGCGTCACGTGCTATCTATTGTAGCGAAAAAATCATATACAGGCTTGTTAGGGTGAAAGCCGCCTTACTAAGGCGACGAGCTTAGTAAGGCTAGTAAGGTTCAGACAAAGACGGCTTCGCCTTCGAGTTGTCTTAGATGAGCGCATAACCAACCATGAGAGCTTTTTTTTTTTGCACCTAGTGAAAATATGGATGAAATATGGTTTTCGTACGCGTGCGGATGGCGTTTATGATATGCACGCCTGTATATTGGCTTATCAATTGACGAAAAAATAAGTTGAATGCCTGCACTCGTTTCTGCGTTCCTGGTCTTTCTGCTGGCGCCTCACCTCTAACGTTCCAGAAGTCCTTTCTAAGTTCGTGAAAGCTAAGGATAAACCGCATTGAAGAAACAAACCTTGCGGTCTTAGTTGTGACGCAGTATAGTTTTCCCGGTGGTTGCGTTTTCGCAGAGAGAAAAATATTTCAGCAATCTATACAAGCAACACACACCTTTGCACTCTGCTCTGCTTCCAAGAGATTACCCTTTAGTATACCCTTGTCTAACGTTCTCTACTTTCTGAAATAATGTGGCTCTTTAAATAAGCTTTAAAACTGCGTCATTTTTACTGTTCACTGTTTAATATTTTGTAACCCGCACTGCATAGCTACCTTTGGGCCATAAAAACCATAGAGTTTCTCAAAATTTACCAGAGGGCACTCTGGCGCTGCGATCGTTCAGCGACCATGGGAATGATGGGTAGTACACACATTTGCCTAGTCTTCGTACTTGCGGGCGGCGAATCGTACTTGCGGCTTTGTTTATTACTGATTACGGTTTTGTTTTGAAAGAAAGAACGAACCCTTTTGAACTTAGGGACTTGATTCGAAATAGCAAGCTTAAACGAATAAGGTTGTGAAGCGCAAACGGTGAACATTTGCTAATTTATGTTTTCGTGAAAAAAAAACAGCTCCAAGCCACACGAACACACACGGAGCCAGAAGCAGGCCAGAAGTACGAAAATTAGACAAATGTGTGTACTACCCATCATTCCCATGCTCGTTGAAGCGCCGTGTGTTGCAGCTCCCGTAGACACTAGCGCCAGAGTTCCCTCTAGTAAGTATTGTGGGAAACTCTATGATAAAAACTCCCAAGCATTTCCCCGAGGGTGAACATGGTTAAGTGGGAATGCACGGGGTGATGCTATGAGGGGTATTTATTAATTCGCACTATTATATTTATTAATCACACTATGGTGCCTTTATAGTGTAATGGTTCCTGGGAATCGCAATTTGATCACACGGGGGAGTCTACGTTAACTCACTGGCGAATGCCAACGGATTTTAACTTTACTCCCCCTCACGATCCGCTCTCGACGGGAGACTGAGAGAGAAGGCGGGCGCGCGAGAGAGAGGGGTGCGCGCGCAGCTGCAGCGAGCGAGGAGAGCGGAGGAGCGACACCGATATCAGCGTCGCGTCCGTGGCTTATTCGGTAGAGCGTCGCGCTGCGGCCCGCCAAGTCCTCTTTCTTTTAAAGATAGAGAGAAGACTGCGGACGCCGCCGACGGCGGTGGATGGTTTGGGGTCGCTTATAAAGTGTATTCACACTTAAAAAACCAAATGAACTAACTTAACTAGCCTTGCTAGGTTCGTATCTGCAAATCCCGTGCAAAGAGCGTGGCTTACCGTTCGCGATGCAGTTCTTGCCGTTGCCGAAGAAGCCGCGGTCGCAGTGGCAGCAGTAGCCGGTGTCGTAGTCCCGGCACACGCTGGACGGCGGGCAGGGCTCCCGGGCCGCGGTGCAGGTGGAGCCGGCCGCTGAGGAGGTCCGCGTTGACCAGGTCGGGACCGACCGCCTCGTCGCCCGAGATCTGGTACAGCCACTGACCCGGCACGGCCGTGTTGCTCATCCTGCGGAGGAAGAACGAGACGCTGTTTCGTGCGCCGCATGTGTCGTCGCCAGTCCTTATCGAGGCCTTACGTGTCTCGTGCGAAATTGACCTTGAATGAACTAAAAGCCCGTGTTAGCAAAGAGAAGAAAAAAAATGGGGGGGGGGGGGTCTTGTGACACACTAGTGTTGCCGGGGAGAGGGGGGGCAGCGTTTTCTTATTTCCCGAAATACCAAATACCTAATGTTTAAATGTACACGTATGTGCATACATACACGCACATGTACAAATACACACAGACATGCCCGCAGGTGGCAAGTTCGAATCCCGGTCGTGGCGACCGCATTTTTGATAGAGGCGAAAATGCTTGAGGACCGTGTGCTCAGATTTGGGTGCACGTTAAAGAACCCCAGGTGGTCGATATTTCCGGAGCCCTCTTCTATACGGCGTCTCTCGTAATCATATGGTGTTTTTAGGAAGTTAAACCTCAACAATTATTATTGTAAATACACACACACGAACATGCATAAGGCGTGGCAGAAACCACCCTCCCCTCACCCACTTCCGAAAAAAGTTCTGCCTGCGTCCCGATGTGACGGCCATGTGGGAGAAAAAAAAACCACACGAACGCGAGTGGGAGCATGGTTGCATCTATATTATGGCAATCCATGAGAATTAAGCGATTAGTGTGTTGATTAGTGAAAATTTATTCAGCGGGCGAGTTATATAACTAAATTTTATAATTACCGAATTTGCAAAAGTTAATTATTCAGCAGTTCAGCACTCAGCTTGCTAATGTTAGTTATAACGTAATGAGCTAAGCAAACTAAGTCAGTACAGAGCTAATTAGTGGCAGTTGGACGTCGATATGAAGCGAATGTTAAAGGAGTTATAACATTATGCTTTCGCCGGAGCGAATGCACAAGGAAATTTGGGAGTGTTTAGACTTGTTCAACACAGGCAGTATTTGTTCAGCTTACGATTGCAGAAGCGTGAAAAGACGAACATATGCCAGCATTACGAAATGGCAATTATTCTAAATTTATAGGTTCCTCGAAATCTAGCGGTGCTTTCGAAGTCGAGCGTATTGTGCTATGGAGGCAACTACTTTTTTTTTCCTTGCATGCTTTGAAACCACGTCTTCTCCTTGTCAGTACCGTCAAATTTTAAAATTTTTGTTCAGGTTCCTCGAGAACATTAGCTTAGTATAGATAAACTGTAATGACACAGCCATTACGCTACAGCATGCATGCACGTGTCACGGTCAGAATATTCCCGGCTGTAATAGCGGTGGGGGAAAGAGAGGTTCGAGAGGATTCCGATCTCTGTCCGATTCAAAAATTTCGATGCTTTAACATTTTGG
This sequence comes from Rhipicephalus annulatus, assembly GCA_013436015.1. NCBI lineage: Eukaryota > Metazoa > Arthropoda > Arachnida > Ixodida > Ixodidae > Rhipicephalus > Rhipicephalus annulatus. The sequence goes on from WOVY01015096.1 coordinate 94,010, forward strand.
GTGACACTAAACAGCGACCACCCTGCAGCTGCCAAAGTTGACCGTTCTACACCGGAACACCTTTCTCTCCCGGAGAATACTCCCGGGTACGTCCTGTATAATATTTTCTTTATCTTTTTCTTGTTTTTTAATTCTGTCCTCCTCTCCCAAGGGCCTTTCTGTCCTAAATTATCTTTCCCTACACAAAGTAAGAGCACAGTCCCTTAATACCGTAATACCGTAAAGCATTGAAGGACTCTGGTAAGAGGTAGGCATCCTGGTAGAACTAATTAGCTGTTCTTCATTGCGGATCTTTCTCTCTACGTCTCTCTCTCTCTCCATGCTACTTCCCCACCATCCCTGTGCCGCTCGACGTACTTGTCCAGGTTGACGACATGGTCGGTGCCGGATCCGCGGAGTGCCGTGAACCGGCGCCCGTCGCCGGCCATGAATCCCGCCTGCGCCTTGGCGTCGGGCAGCGCGGGGCTCTTGGGCTCCGCCTGCACCCACTGGACGCCGCCGCGAGGGTAGAGCAGCATGGCGTACGTTCGCCCGGTGTCCGAGCCCACGACCAGCTGGAAGGTGTTGCGACGGTCCGTCTTGCGCTCGTAGTGGCCCACGCCTTCCCAGGTGGCCACAAACAGGCTGCGGGCCCTGAACGCGGAGCCCGACGCGAAGTGCGCCCCGACCGCCTGCTCGAAGCGGGCCAGCAGCGAGGGCTCTTGCGTCTCGCGGTAGAAGATGCGTCCCACGCCGCGCGTGTCCACGTCCGAATAGAGCGGCGCCATGATCGGGTACGTGAGCGGGAACGGGGCGCTGAAGAAGATCGGCACCTCGGTGAGGAACGACACGATGCCATTGTCGTTGACCTGCACGAAGACGTGCACGACACGGTTAATGGGATATGCTCGAACGAGTGGCCTTGACGTTGCTTGCCTATACTAGCCGATACGAGGCAAGCCAGAACTCCCGCAAGGAAGTCAAAGGACTAATTATTGCTCATAGTGCTAAAGGTAAATTCTGGGCTGTCCAGTTGACCGGGGAAGCCAAGAGGGCTCGAGAAATCAAGGCCGTCACCTATAGGCGGGACCTTTCGCCCGCTTCCTGCAAACTCACCCAACATTTAGATAAAATTATCTGGCCCGAATGAGGACCACCAGTCGTCTTATACAAATCTATAGCAACAGTAACTTTGCGAGAGAGAGCCAAGCCCGGACATGACCTGCGTCTAAGTGTCCCCAGTTCGTCTGTACGAGCCTTCAATCGGACGGATAGAGGACCCTGATGACGGTTGCGTGCGCCACATACCGGAGAACAAAAGTCTTACGAGATTCAACGCAATTTTGGTTGGTTGTCCCTTAGGGAGCTAGAGTTGAGCTACTTTAGTGCAGCTTCTATACTCCCTGCACCCTTCGTGTGCGACAGGTGCAAATGAAGACTCGATTCCATTCAAGGCGACTCAGACGCCTTTAAATCACTGGATAATTTCAACCAGCTGGTATTCGTTAAGACCGCCTGAGTTCGTTCATTACACGGGCATGCAGCGATTCTCTCCCATCGAAATGAAACCACCGCGATGGAAAAACGGCGAAAAAGGGGGAGGGGTGTGTTTAATTCCTGATGCCTTAAATACTTTATATACCTGATGTTTGTACCACTGAGTGCATATGGCGGTATTTAAATTCATGGGAGTGTTGTTCAAACAATATTCAAACTGCACTCGTCACATACACAAATTGCATACAAAAATTTCTAGGTCTAATCAAATCTTTTATGTAATCTATAGCATATATTTTTATATTCTTTAGTTATTTTTATTTGTCGAATATTGTCATCCTTTCACAGGTCATTACAGGGAGTGAGTGGAGAGGTACACAGCGAAAGTACATTGTACAAGAAGTCAAACTACCCTATCGGAAAAATTGCCATGGTGGATACTGGAAACGACATGGTGGTCGTAGTGGAAATAATAGTGGGAATGGTGGAAATTATGATGGATATGGTGGGACGTAGTGAAAAATATGGTGGATATGCCGGGACATACTGGGTGGTATGGTGTACAGATGATGGGTAAAGTGGAAATGATGGTGGAAAGCAGAGGCTAGATAGTGGGCAATAAGGGGACACTCTGCCCACCATTGCGATAATGCTGGGTGGTGCTTATTGTGGTGGGCCACATGGTGTACCAAGCTGAGAAACTCTTCCCACCATTGCGATAATGCTGGGAAGCACTAAGCAGATGATGGGTGCTGCTTGTTATGGTGGGCCACATGGTGTACCAAGCTGAGAAGCTCTGCCCACCATTGCGATAATGCTGAAGAAGCAGTAAGCAGATGATTGGTGGGCTTATAATGGCGGGTAATTTATATAGTGTACCAAGCTGGGATCTGTACACTACATGTTCTGCCACCATGATTTCCACCAAAGGTTAGGCCTACCGACCGAGCCCGTACAATTGTGCCATCCGTGCTTCCGGGTTTCAGAATACACGATTTCGACGATTAAGAATTACAATACAGCGCAGCCATGACATCAAATAACCTAAATGAAGCATTTTTCATTGTGTATGGTGTCCGCTCAAGAAGCAACAAACATCGATGCGACGCGATTCAAGCACTCCCAGAGAACGTACGTCTCTTCTCACCGACAGCCGCCGGTCGCACTCGCCGGCACTTCTATAGCTTTTGTGCGAGAACTCAGACGTGGCAATTCGTATGCTTGGAGAACCAATATGATAGCGTAATGTTTCCTGCACACTGAATTCGTTTTGGCCAAGCCGTTATGTAGTTGTTGCTTTAGCGAAAGAGCTACAGCATTGCGCTGGCACGACCGCCCTCTACATTGCGCGAAAACCATCCCAATACTCAATCAAATAAATTAAGCGGGCGTATCTATGGAATGAGCCTAGAAGCGTCATAAAGCCTGAGCAGATGTCGCCCTTTAGAACGAGCGCGAAACGGATAATAAACTTGGCAGACCCCGCCGGTAAACTGTTGCTGCTCCCCAGTCTACTTGTTTTTTTTTTTTCTTGCAGTTGTGAATTGTAAAGTGGTTAGTGTCTCCGAATGGGAATCCGCAGGTTGCACGTTCGATCCTCCATGGCACCTTGTTTTTTTTTTTTCGGGACGGGTGTTTTTTTATACCATTTTTATATAATTCTTTTTTATTTTTTGTGGCAGCTCGTCACGCTGATTCTGACGCCATTTCGCGCTCAAGCGTTGCCGGCACTGCAGCACCCACCATACCCCACCCTGCGCCATGGTGGGCGTTTCCCACCATTCACCCACTGCATTAATCCACTATAATGGTGGGTGGTGGTTTACACCATGCCCACCACTCATTTTTTTTTCCGATAGGGTAGACATTGATAATAGCCAAAACAACAAAGTATGATAAGTCCAATCAGGGAGGATACGGTTACAATGTACACTAAATCCAACTAGACATTATTAGAGACCACCAAAGCATCAAACAACGCGTGAGCCTCGTAGTCAGGATATTAAAAAAAGTTACTGATAATAAAGTTGAAAAAAAAAAACACAACACTATGTTACAGCGCACCAAAATACTCATCTACTCTTTCGACGAAACTCTCTACGCTACCCACGGCAATGATATCCTGGGGCGACGTGTTGTACGTTTAAATGGAAGCCCGAAAAAGAAAAAAAACATGAAAATTCGAATGTGTCGCCGCGTGTGACGTATTGTCTGAGGTGCTTCTCACGACAATTTCTACGGGAATGGCGATGCGGCGGTTTCAAGTGTTCGTTCTTATCTACGTTTATGCAACTGTTAAAACAGCAAGAAGAGAAACTTCGTCGCTGCCACCCGCTGTCGGCAAGCAGGCGTACGAATTCCTGCGACATTTCGAAGAGCAGTGACGCTATCATCGCGCGAATATTTCGAAAAGATAAAACGTAGGTAAAAACTCCGCCCTCTTGTATCCTCAGGTTACGCCCACCACTTTCTTTTCCATTGCTCTTTGCACCCTTTCCGGGAGATGTTGAGGCGCACTCTTTTTTTTTTGTCAGTGGTGGTATACTAAATTCATTCCAGGATATGAAGCATCATCTATTGTTACCTTTCGGACCATCGTAAATGCGAAGTCATTTGTTAATCAATTGATTGATTGATTGATTGATATATAGGGTTTAATGTCCTAAAACCACCATATGATTATGAGAGACGCCCTAGTGGAGGGCTCCGTTACTTTCGACCACCTGGGGTTCTTTAACGTGCACCCAAATCTGAGCTTACGGGCCTACAACATTTCCGCCTCTATCGAAAATGCAGCCTCCAAAGCCGGGATTCGATCCCGCGACCTGCGGGTCAGCAGCCGAGTACCTTAGCCACTAGACCACCGCGGCGGGGCTCATTTGTTAATCAAATGACATCATTGGCGCGTATAGAACTCCTTTCGAGTTAATCAGTCACAGCGACGAGTGTTCGTCTCTCCCAACGGCCTCTCATATACTCTCGCTTACGAAAGACGCCCGTCCAGGCGCGTGCCACGCTGCGCTTTGCGAGAGGCAGCCAAATTAGTCGGCCGCCGCCGCTGCGGAAGTTCCGCGTTCCGGTAATGTGTGGCGCCACATCCTGTGCCGCTATGTACGCGGTCACGGTCACGTCCCGCCTTGAGCGATTGCCCGCGACAGAGGGTTCTCTTTATCTGTTAGCAACGTTCAGTCTCCCGTAAGAGTTATACAACCCGGGGAAACCCGGCACTTTTAATTGACTGCAAACAAGTTTTGCACCGTTAAGGTTGCCTTGCGGGTCCACAGCTATAACACCCTATATACGACAAGGGTGTCACAAACCAGAACATCCACGTCATGGGTGTATTGGTTTGTCAAGACACCCTTTTCGCCGTGTGTTAGTTATAGACACGCAAGCCACCTAAACGGTGCAAGCTGGTTTACAGCGCGCGTTGAAAGTATTCTAACGTGAAACATTGGATCAATTTGTGCTGATAACTATGTTTAGAAAACTGTGATATCGTTAACTTCACCGTCACACGTTTATCCCTGTAAAGAGAAAAATAAGGTCAAAGCTTCATTTTCAAATTTAGCGCCGAAATCTCTGCCCACGAACGTCGGAAATCACCATTATTTTGAATAGTCCAGTGCAGTGCAGTGAAGACAGGAGTAAACTAAACGGTACACGCAAGCGTGAACTTTCACGAAATATATTATTTATTCGACTAAGAAACGTCATGTATGAGTCTTTTGTGTATATATGTGGCACGTGTCGCTAGCCAAGAACATTCCGGTCACTTCAATTACCACTCTCTAATATCGAAGCAGAAAGCGTATAAGCTGCGCTATAGAGTAAGGAAAGACTCTTTTCGTGCTTTAACGTGAAATGAAGGCGCTTAAAGTATAAAACTAACTCTTATAATGTTGTGTGTAGCTTAAAAGAAAATGTACTTGAAATATTAGGCCAGACACAGGCAGAAAAGTGTTGAAAATGAGCGGGCTACTCGCCAAGGCACTTGTTTCCCGCCAATGATTGGCTACGCCGGGGCACAAAACCGGAAGCCGTCCATGACTTACGTTTGTTAAGAGCTAAAGAGATTTTCACATCGTAGTCATCCCCCGAAACCCGAAGTAGCAACATCTCCGGGAACTTTACTGAAGATTGATCTCTCTCTCTCTCTCTTATTTGAATCCGATCCCACAAACCTGTACATTGGGAAATGTACTGCATGCGTAGCACCATACGCCATAGTCCACTAATCAAAGAGTCGGATCAAGCCGGGCGCCCACAGAGGAGGGGCTGCCTACTCACTCCCATGTCATCTAAAAAGGGCGCCAGGTCTGAATCATACCTGTACTCGGTTGGGCATGTCCCACCATCGTTCAGAGTTGGGGCTATTCGGGTTTTTGGCGATAACGGCGGCTGAGCACCTCCGATGTTGCACTGCAGGAACTGTTCACTTTCCATTTTTCATTTCCGGAAAGCCAGAAATCAAACTTATGGTCCGGGGAAGATCTAGTCACTTATTTTAAAGGGGCGCGGGGGATGGGGGCGGAGCGGTTTCTTGAAGTAAACCGAAACGAATAGTGGAAAGGCTACTGACTCTTTTTGCTTTTAGTATAGTTCTATCGTCTCAAAGAGCCCATCACAGCATAAATACTGTTAATTTGTTTTACTCACTTGTCCTGATCGCTGGTGGACAGGCACTGAAAGGAAAAAGTTTGGGTACTTAACAGGCTTTCTTGAGGAGGAGGGGGAAGATCACACATTTCCCCCACCTCTGGATCTGCCACTGCAGGGTTGCAGGGTCAGGCCATTGAGAGAGGAAGCTATAGTCACCCCTTCATTTTCGTTTTTGCGTTCGTTGCAGAGCTCATTTTCTTTAGGATTCAACAACCGTGTATGGATGGTTATTAGTGTATTCGTATATCATAACCCTCACCCAGCACCTGGAGATCAATAGCCACTCAAACATGTCCAGTTTTTCATTAAAATATTTCTATCTATCTAACGGGGAGTGGGTATACGTTGAAGCATCCCCTTAATGGAGTCAATACAGAGACGACTGTGTATACGCCTGTGGCTACATTCGCTGTTCCACATCCCCAGTTTACTAAGCCTTGTTTTTCGGTGCTCGTCGGAGGCGTGGTGCACAACAACGACGGCGCTTCGCCGCACCCGGCAGCTATCGGCTCGAGAAGCCGTCGATAAGAGGAGCAGCAGCCTGCTGGGAACCGATATCGGGGGACGCTATGCAGGTCGATGCGATGCTCCTCTATCGCTATCGGTCGCCTCGCTCCAAGAATCGGGCCTCCTCGGGGTCCCTGTCCTCGCGCGCATGAGTGCTTTTCCCGCTGAAAGGACAGTCCTCCGGCTCACGTACCACCGCGTGGGCAAAAGATCGGCCTCCCAAGAAATACTGCAGATGGCCTCGCGATTTCTCACAGGGGTGCGTCAATAGTAATTTTTTTTTAGAACCGAATCAAATGGGAATCGAATGGCGATGACACGGTAACGAGTACGACTCGACTACTTCGTCTGCAACTACCCCTCAGGACGACATTCCAAAATTGCGATTGCCTTCAACGGCCTGTGTGTGGTATGCGAGCTATAGAGCTACCGCGAATGATTGGCTATGCACACCCCTTAAGTCAACTGATTCGTGCACCAGTGGTTCTATACTAACCGCGATATCGCAGCTGTGAGGAGTGCAACTCGGCGTGTATTTCCTCTCTTCACCTATGACTTTCAAGACGAAGAAATTGGCATGGTCTAGCCCCGTACATTGAAATTGTAGGGAAGGGGGGGGGGTGCAAAGTCAGCCCCATACATAGACGTGATAGTGAGAGAGGGGGGGGGCTGGGACAAACCTTCGCCCCCCCCCTCCCTGAAGGGAAACCCTGCACACACTTATAAATATGGGCGCAGGATCACACCCGACAAGCAGTGGTCTTTGAAAGGCCCGTTCTTAAGCTTATGCGTGTGCGAATATGTGCGAATAGGAGGGAATACCAAGTTACACCAAGTTTCTTCTACATGACGAGCTACCATCTGGCACAACAGCAAGTTGTTCTCAACGACATGCGCTGGATGATCAGAAGGAGATAAATTTGTGTAAAATGTTTACAGATTAGGCTATCTTATGCAATGCTTGAAAGGGCCGGCTTTGAGATATATAGTTAGTTATATTCACAAATTCAAGTTATGTCACAGAGGGTACTATATACTACAATAAGTTTAGTTCATTATAGATGTTTTATAATGAGTAGTTTAGAAAATCACGATATCGTTTTTTTTTTTCATTGCTAAAGTATAGAATCGTAAGTAGCATAGTTTCGTTTTCAAATTTTCACACTTATTCGAGGGCATGATCATTACTTTACTTAAAAAAAGGGTGTCCGACGTCCACCCCCACCCACCCACTCTATTTCTGATGTGGTTCCAGATTTATTTTTAAATATTACATTTAAAACAAACCGTATTCAAAAATTTTGTTCAGTGATTGTCTAGAAAAATGATTTTTCATTTATCATAAAATTACGCCAAAATTACTGGTAGAAAGTTACATCTTTGTAGACAAACTAGCTTTAGCAACTAATCGCGCGTGACGACAAAATATTCACGCCTTCTAAAGTAAGCATTAATGATAACTTTATGACACAGTTTCTTTTGCACATAACGCAGGATTGCAAAAATCACCCACCACAGATCGCATATGTTTTATTCAGACAACTTCTATAGTAATTGAGCTTAATTTCTCTGCGGACATTACTTGCACGGAATTAATTACAAACCACCTCACGTAATTAACAGAGTTTCGTGACTGAGTCTTCAACAAATTTCGTTACGTTAGGTACCGCAGTTTATCGATTTTAACTGGCGAGTTCATCAAGCTAGCTATTTGGAACCATTTGTGCCACCATCGGCGAGCTGTTGATTCACGTACTTCGCAACGTAGTACATTAAATATGCATTCACGTTTGTGCGTAATAAAGCAATAATGCACTTTTTTCTACAAAGTATTTACCAATTTCTGCCATGCTCGTGCTTCGTAAATTGCTATGTGTGTCATGAAACGGTTCATTTACTATACGTGAGCAGTAAACTTGGTGTACCAGGCCAATTATGGTGGTAGGAACAGCGAGAACGTAAAACACAGGACGAAGGAGGAACACGAGCGACGACACGAGCGCAGACTAATTGTTTATAATATATGGTACATACATGGTATGTTAATAGTATAGGGTAGTTTATGATATAGCACTGCTCCTATCGTCATGGTTCACACCCGTCGCCCAGCAGGTCAACTGTACAATTTGATTTATTTCTTCAGCTTGTTAATATGAGTTAAATATACAAGAATTTATTACAGGTGGTTTACAGAAAGTATGCAAGTAATATTTATTTCCTGTAGCAACGCAGCTGAACATTTAGAAATCATGAAACCCTTTCGTTGCTGCCCCAGGTGTTAAAAAAGTATTCTGCATGGCATTAAGAAACAAAAAAAGACACTCCGTACCAGGCATTTTAGCAAGCCAAGCTGACGCTAACAATATTTAACCTTGTGTGCATCATCCTTTTATATTGTCCAATTTCTGTTTGAGACAGAAGATGATTTTCATGTCCCCAACGCGTTAATAACGCCATGGTCATCGCGACAATTCCGGCCATGAAAATAAAACATTAGGCATGCCCCCAGGCATGTTTCTCTGAGGCAGAGGGGCGACCGAAAGTTAAGGTGGGCAGATGAGATTAGGAAGTTTGCAGGTGTAACCTGGCAGCAGAAAGCGAAGAACTAGGTTGGATTGGTGGAACATGTGGAGAGGCCTTTGACCTGCAGTGGACGCAGTCAGGCTGACGATGACGATGTACCCGAACAGACACCATGGATGTGAAACTGACATGCATGGAGTGCGAAAGAACGCCTTTCTAGATATTCTTGCCGGCTTTCATTGGAGCAGTCTGCATACATCTTATATAGTTACGCTTACTGACCGTTGAGATTAGATCAAGATAAACACTATTACACACATATTTGGTTGAATGAAGCAAACTAATGATTTCACTGATTTATCAATCATTCTTTAACGTCCATAACAATAGAACAGTCCTTTTCATTCTAGGCATGTATATATATGCTAATTTCTTTCAAACGTTGTGGTTGCAACGTTTTCGTTATCGGACCCGTGAAGTAACCTTCCGTGTCTGTTTTCATTTACTATATAGAACTAACCGACAATGTTGTGTCCAACAAAACAAAAGCGAGTTCTTAAAATTTTCTTTGTTTTTTAATTATACCTTAATAGATAGCAAAAAACCACTGCATACATGTTCACTTTTTTTTAGTTTTTTTTTCATACTTAGCTCCTGGATGTAACAAGATCAATGGGGGGATAATGGGGAGTATTTATGGAAGACCGACGTCTCCTTTCACTGAACTGGATTCTATATCACATTTCGTCTGTTGCATCATTATAGTTTCGCGAATGGGTGGTACAGGCAAATTTCCAATTTCACTGAGTCATGTGTTTACCAAAACCACCAGGCCCTGTTTTCAGTTCTTTCTTTCTTTCTTTCTTTCTTTCTTTCTTTCTTTCTTTCTTTCTTTCTTTCTTTCTTTCTTTCTTTCTTTCTTCGCTAGTGGCAATGCGGATAAAACGAAAACGATGCAGAGGAGCTGCTGCCGCTCTGCATGCCTCTATTGTTGGCAAGGAACTCCTAGTCAAGCACTAAGCATAAAATAAAATCACAAATATAACGCTGCCCAACTGCTGGTCAGTGCCAAGTTCTCGCTGTCCCGTATTTCTTTTTCCATCTTCTATATTTTTGACGATTTCTTGTAGCGCTGCGGATAGCGAGGCGGGGACGAGGCATGGAATACAGGACAGGTGATGCGCAAACTCTGCTCTTCATGGCTTTCATATATTCTGCCTCTCACGTTATGCGCGCCACGTGTGTTCCTTTACATAAATGTGTGATGTGCTCAAGCATGATGGCGGCGTCATGTATTTTACCGCGGGAAAAAAGCTGAATCAGCAAGGTGACAACGTAACTTGATCGGGGACAGATTAAAAAAAATGGAAAAAAGCCGGTAATCATGTGGTGGAGCACAGCATACTCACGTAGAGCGTCGAGTACTCGGTGCCGTAAAAGGTGATGGGAGTGTTCAGTTGAACTTCGGCCGAGCTGATGTCATTCTCGCGCGGAAGACTTTGGTCCTGATTGACACCGTACGGGTAAAGGTCAGCCTCGGAGAGGCCGTTGACTGAACAGACGAACAGTAGCAACGAGAACACTGTACACGCCGGCCATCCCCCGCACGCCATGGTGGCAAGAAGACGACTGAGAGAAGTCCGGGCCAGGACGACCGCTATCTCGCGGCTCCTCGGAGTCGCGGCCGATTAGAAGACGCGGAGTTGAGGGGGCGAGCCGAGCAACGGTAGGAGATACGGACCAACGGAAGCAGCAGACGACGTCGGGAGACGCCCAGATGGCGTCGCGGTCGGCTTCCGTTTCAGCCGCGGCGGCGTCGTGTTTGCGTTCCCCTTTCCGAGAACTTTTCGCGCGTACGGGCTGCGATCGTTGGTCCCCACCCTACTCGAGCCCCGCGTACGCACATTTCAGGTTTGTCCCGATATACTGTTACAAGCGGAACGCGGTGGGATGCTAATCTATCTCAACGAAGCGCGCGATAATCGCAACCAATCACGAGACGCGACGCGAGTCACATGACTAGCGATGATGCGAAGGCGCCATTTTCATTCTCAGAACGTGTGTGAGCCACGGCAGCTGGATGCCGGAGGTGTGGTTATTTTTGCTGGTGTCCCGGCCGTGGTGCCATCGCAGACGGAGGGCTGCGCTTTTGTGAAGTTGGTCTTTTGAAGTTTGCGACGGTTCGCAGGAGACCGCTGCCTGCGCCGTAAGCCAGAGGCGCAGTGACTCTGTCTTTCTGCTGGCGTGTCGTTATGCTTCAGCGTCAGAGCGAATTTGGAGGTGAGACAGGAAGTGGGCAAAAAATAGACTCCCCCTATTCGAATATCCCGCCCTCTAGGCGGCAGACAGAAAGCGACCGCTAACCCTTCCCGTAACAGCGCTGCCGATTGTGATTCGGCGTGTGCCATCACTCGGCGCATGATGGAGCCTGCTCGCTTACGGGTGCATCGTTAGCGAAAACCACTACAAACCGCGGAAGCCGATGACGCTACGATTGCTCTCGAAGTCCCGAGTCAACGCCACAACAAAACTTCAAACATCGCCGAGCTGATGAAGCAGCACAAGAAGACCAGATGGCGGGGGAAGATAAAAGAGGGGAATAGTTGGGAGTGATACGACATGACGCTCGTTCGTTTCATCCTTTAGAACGCTTGTCGAAAACATGAGCCTAACTGATAAAGTTTTTACCGAAGTTATCCTTGTTCGAGAAATGCAATAGTTCCCTGGAGCTGTTGATCATAATTAGGTAATCATCGTGCATTGTGCTTTTTACATTTTGTATTAGTTGTGATATTGTTTTGATGTAGTCGACGGAATTTCCTCACCTTTTGCATTCTGATTGTCGCTTAATGAATAATGGCGAAGTGATGCATCCTCCTTTTTGTTTTGTTTCCTACTATAGCTTTGTTTAAAGTGAATGGACCTACTCCGATGGCTAATTTTTCGGGATTTTGTTATCTGCTTTTCTGTAGTCATTATAACTTATCCTGCACTTCTTTCATTGATTTACTTGCATTTATATATAACAGGTCCGGCATGTATTGTTTTTAAACTGGTCCCATACTAGTCAATGGCTATGGCACCAAACAGTTTGAGCTTAACCGGAAAAAACGAAATGTATTTAATAATATCAAATAATTTAAAAAACTTGAGCTTTCCTTATTGCTCTTCCATAAATATGACTTTCCTTTCAACCAAGTCTGCACAAACTTAGGGAGGTAAATCATGACTCTTGAACGGAAGAGATTGATAATAGCTGTTGTAGTTTAACGTCCCGAAACCATCGTACGAATATGAGAGACGCCGCAGTGAACGGCACCGGATATTTCGACCACCTGGGGCTCTTTAACGTAAACCCGAATCTGAGCACACGGGCCTATACAGCTTTTTCGCCTCCATCGAAAATGCAGCCGCCACAGCCGGATTCGATCCCTCTACCTTCAGGTCAGCAGTCGTGTACCACCGCGACGAGAGGAAGTTTTTTTTTGTCGTAGTATTTAATTACTAGTGAATAAAAGAAATACTTCGCAATTTACAGACACAAATCGTACACTCCAACCACATTGTCGCCCCGCCGCGGTGGTCTACTGGCGAAGGTACTCGGCTGCTGACCCGCAGGTCGCGGGTTCGAATCCCGGCTGCGGCGGCTGCATTTCCGATGGAGGCGGAAATGTTGTTGGGCCGTGTGCTCAGATTTGGGTGCACGTTAACGATCCCCAGGTAGTCGAAATTTCCGGATCCCTCCACTACGGCGTCTCTCATAATCAAATGGTGGTTTTGGGACGTTAAACCCCACAAATCAATCATATGGTGGTTTTGGGACGTTAAACCCCACATATTGTCACGATGAATCACAAGTACTGGGGGATTTATTAAACCACCAGGTAGCTAGCACTAGGACGATGCGTCAGTCGTGGCTGGCTCTCGAGCAAAGAAGAACGCGATCTTCTTTTTTCCTCCATATTTAGAGCCGCTCTTGCTGTCAACCCACTACGTGCTGGCGGCATTATCCCCCCTTCCGAAAAGAAAAAAAAAACAAGTACCAAAAAGAGGAAAGGAAAGTGCATAGCAGCACCGCGATGCTACTACATAGGCACGTGAAAAAAAAATGGAAATTCGGATGAAGTGAAAGTCAACATTGAAGAGCGTGCCAACATAGGAAACGTCAATGAACGAGAAAGTAAGTTCACAAAATAAACAAAAAACACAAAGAACGCTGTACGGTAAAGGAAAAGTTACGAACAACGCGCAATAAATGGCTTCATGCGCAACACATGAACGACGTCCGGCCTCAGCCGTGTCCTGCTCCGTGCATGGGGTGTTGAGTCCGGAACCACTTCGTAGTTCACGTCACTGACGCGGCGTAACACTTTATATGGGCCAAAGTACCGGCTCAGCAACTTTTCACAAAGGCCACGGCGGCGGACGGGCGTCCCCGCCCAAACTTGATCTCCGGGGCTGTAAAACACTTCTCTGTGGCGGGTATTATAGCGTCGTGCGTCTGCCTGCTGTTGCTGGCCGATGTGCAGTCGCGCAAGCTGCCGGGCTTCCTCGGCACGCTCTGCGAATTCTTCGGCGTCTGTTGCCAACTCGTCTTCGTCCTGACACGGTTGCATTGAGTCTAGCATGGTCTGCACTTCGCGGCCGTAGAGAAGCCGAAATGGCGTGAATCGCGTGGTCTCTTGCACGGCGGTATTATACGCGAAGGTCACGTAAGGCAAGATCCGGTCCCATGTTTTGTGCTGTACGTCGATGTACATTGAGATCATGTCTGCGAGGGTCTTAGTCAGTCGTTCAGTAAGTCCGTTGGTTTGCGGGTGGTACGCAGTTGTCCTTCGGTGTCTGGTGTTGCTCAATTTGAAAACTTCGTCCGTAAGCTGCGCCGTGAATGCCGTCCCTCTGTCCGTTATTACACTGGAAGGAGCACCGTGTCGTAACACTATGTGGCGCATGAAAAATTGTGCTACCTCAGAAGCCGTGGCTCGTGGGATCGCCTGGGTCTCAGCGTAGCGTGTCAAATAGTCGGTCGCGACGATCACCCATTTGTTGCTGTCCGCAGACATAGGAAATGGCCCGAGAATGTCCATGCCGACTTGGTCGAACGGCGTGCAGGGTGCTTCAATGGGCTGAAGCAAACCAGCTGGCTTAACAGATGGTTGCTTTCGGCGCTGACATTCCCGACAGCTCTTTACGTACTTCTTTACGCTTGCTGAAAGTCCTGGCCAATAGTACCTCTCACTCACTCTGGCAAGTGTCCTTGAGTAGCCCAGATGACCGGATGTGGGTTCGTCATGGCAAGCGAAGAGGACGTCGTCTCGCATGTCTCGAGGAACCACCAGGAGGTAAGCACGATTGTTCGAACGAGCGTTCTTCTTGTACAGCACACCGTCTCGTAGGCAGAACGACGTCAACGAGCGGGATAAATGACGTGGTATGATTGCGCCCTGGCCCTCTAAATGATCAATGATTGGACGAATCTCTGCATCATCTCGCTGTCGTTTGCTCAAGTCTGATGCACTAACAGCGCCCAGAAAGCCTTCGTCTTCCTCTGCTTCCTGACTGATGACATGAAGGGGTGCGCGTGACAGTGTGTCAGCGTCTTCATGCTTACGGCCGGACTTATGGACGATGGTGACATCAAATTCCTGCAGCCGCAAACTCCATCGTGCTAGCCGACCTGAAGGGTCACGCAGGCTTGTCAACCAACAGAGCGCGTGATGGTCCGTCACTATCTTGAAGGGACGACCATAAAGGTACGGGCGGAACTTGGTGATTGCCCACACGACTGCGAAGCACTCTTTCTCCGTAGTGGAATAATTCGCCTCGGCACGGGATAGAGAGCGGCTGGCGTAGGCTATCACTCTTTCGATGTCCTCTCGACGCTGAACGAGCACTGCACCGAGCCCAATGTTACTAGCGTCGGTATGGACCTCCGTGTCAGCATCATCGTCGAAATGAGCGAGAACGGGCGCTGATTGCATGCGCTGTCGCAGCTCATCAAAAGCTGCTTGTTGCTCGTTTTCCCAGACAAACGGCGTGTCGTCCCTTGTGAGACGAGTCAGAGGTTCTGCTATCTGTGAAAAGCCATGAATGAATCGGCGATAGTAGGCGCACAAACCAAGGAAGCGCCGGACGGCTTTCTTATCGACAGGAGCTGGTAATTCGGCAACAGCGGCAAGCTTGTCGGGATCGGGACGGATTCCTTCGGCGCTAACTACATGTCCAAGAAATTTTAGTTCTTTATAGCCGAAGTGGCACTTCTGTGGCTTTAGTGTGAGGTCCGCCGATCGGATAGCCTCCAGCACGCTGCGCAGGCGGTGAAGGTGCTGCTCAAACGTGGTAGAGAAGACCACCACATCATCAAGGTAGACAAGACAAGTCTGCCACTTAAGCCCTGTGAGGACAGTGTCCATCATTCGCTGGAAAGTTGCCGGTGCTGAACACAAGCCAAAAGGGAGCACTCGAAATTGGTATAGGCCGTCTGGAGTCACAAAGGCTGTTTTCTCACGGTCTCGCTGATCTACTTCGATTTGCCAATACCCGCTTTTGAGATCGAGAGAACTGAAATAATGGGCACGACGAAGTCTATCCAGCGAATCGTCGATACGTGGCAGCGGATACACATCCTTTTTCGTCACGTTGTTAAGCTTTCGGTAGTCGACGCAGAAGCGTAGCGACCCGTCCTTCTTTTTGACAAGTACGACTGGAGATGACCACGGGCTGTTAGATGGTTCAATAACGCCATCGTCAAGCATCTCGGTGACTTGCGTACGTATTGCTTCACGTTCTTTGGCCGACACGCGGTAGGGGTTCTGGTGTATCGGACGTGCGTCTTCGTACGTGATGATCCTGTGTTGAGTGATGGACGTCTGGCGGATCTTTGAGCAAGTTGCGAAGCAAGACCTGAACTCGAACAAAAGCGCTCGTAGTGCAGTTTGGTTAACGGTGGACAGATCAGGATTGATGTCAATATTACTCATTGACGTGTCGGCGGTATCCACTATTTCGGACGTGAAACAGTTGGTGACGTTTGCTACTTCGTGGGCAAACGCTATCGAAGTGCCACGGAAAAGATGTCGATGCTCGTTGCTAAAGTTGATTACGAGCAATTCAGATCGACCATCACGAAGGTGTATTACACTTCTGGCTACACAAATGCCTTGCTGCAGGAGGTGTTCTAAAGTTGTCTCAGCCACCACATCGCCATCGCCCAAACCACAGCATGTTACGTCGACTAGAACACTTGTTCGTGGAGGAAGCGTCACACTCTGTTCAGAAATACGGAGTACGTCGACACGCCTTCCACCATCCTGCACGTTGATTGCTCGCTGGGCTGAGAACGTGACGCGGCGCTCTTGCAGATCAATGATAGCTCCATTTTCTTGTAGAAAGTCAACTCCGAGAATGACGTCACGGGAACATTCGCGTAGAACAAGGCAGCTTGCTACGAATGTGTACCCTTTAATCTGTACTCTAGTTGTGCAGGCACCCAGTGGAGTAACGACGTGGCCACCAGCTGTCCGAATCTGCGAGTTATGCCACGGTGTGATGACTTTCTTCAGCTGCGTTGTCAGTTTCCCGCTCAGTATGGAATAGTCTGCGCCGGTGTCCACTAACGCATTAACTGCACAACCATCAATTGTCACTGCTATGTCGAGTGAAAGTCGGCCATCCTTTGCAGCAGTATGTGATGTCGGACCGGTTTCTGTACAGTTCTGCGTCAATGGGAGGTCTTCAGCGCTTCGACGTTCAGCGACCCCGCCCCCAGAGGTCGCTTGGTCTAGTTTTCCCGACGGGGGCTGGGAGACCGTGTGGTAGAATACCGCTGGGGCGTTGATGAAAATCGCCTCGGTGATGGCGAGCGCGACTGGCGCCCAGCAGATGGTGGTGCATGCTGCTGGGAGAGGTAGTTTTCGATGTCGCGCGGTCTCTGGCCGTAACGGGGTGGCGGTGAGTACGCAGAGAAGCCGCGAAGCCCAAGACGGCGATATGGGCACTGGCGGTACAAGTGATCAGCTTCTCCACAGTGAAAGCACAGAGGCCGGCGATCAGGTGCGCGCCAAACATCAGACTTTCGAGGAGACGTGCGCCGATCGTCGATGTACTGAATTGGTTGCACTGAACGATGGGCGACAGAAGCACCAGGGACAAAGGCCAACGGTGGTGGCGTGTACGTGCCTTCGTAGTACGGTATGCGCTGCGCTGACTGTAGTGAAACAGCAGGAACAGGATGGACGAATAATGGCGGCGATGCAGCAGGGCGTTTCAAAGCTTCCACGTAGGTTGTCTCACGGCGGTATTCAGCAGGAGCTGGCACAGCTGTATCATGAGGCAAGGTGTCCCGGAGGGCCTGGTGCAGCTCATCCTTGATCACAGTTGCAATAGAGTTTACTGTAGGATGAGGTGTTACACCAGCCTTTTGTAACTCTTCACGTATTATACCACGGATGAGTTCACGTAGACAGTCGTTGTTGGTTCTAGTGGCGGTGAAAATGTCGGCAGTAGACATGCCATTGACTTGCCTGTTGTATTGGTTGCATCGCTGCTGCAGCATTTTTTCCATTGTCACGGCCTCGGACAAGAACTCCGCGACCGTCTTCGGAGGACTGCGCACGAGGCCGGCAAAAAGCTGGTCCTTGACACCGCGCATCAAGTGACGCAACTTCTTGTCCTCCGTCATTCTTGAATCGGCCCGTCGGAAGAGGCGCGTCATGTCTTCGACGAACGTGGTCACAGTTTCGTTTGGCAGCTGGACGCGGGCCAGAATAGCTCGTTCAGCTCGTTCTTGGCGATCAGCACTGGCATACATCTGCAGAAGTCTACGAGAGAATTCGGGCCACGTCGTCAGCTGTTCCTCTCGGTTTTGATACCACGTACGTGCCCCGTCTTCGAGATAGAAGTAGACACGACCCAGTTTCGCCGCGTCTTCCCACTGATTCAAGGCGGCTACGCGCTCGAAATCCGCCAACCAGTCCTCAACGTCTTCGTGCTCCGAGCCATGGAACGTCGCCGGTGCGCGTGGGCTTTCCAACGTGTAGCGGTTCGACGTCGTGCTTCCCGTGCCGGTTGCCGAGGTTTGCACCGAAGCGCTGGTCATGTTTGTCGACGTGGTGGGAGCAGTATCGTCAGCTTCCGGAGGCAATCCCCTGATTCGGCGGCTGGTCCGATGCACGGGAGTATTGACTGGCACTGGACTCGTATCGCGGCTTCCTGGGGGGTCTGCAGCATCCGTGAGACTACCCAGCACCTCCACCAGTTTGTCACGATGAATCACAAGTACTGGGGGATTTATTAAACCACCAGGTAGCTAGCACTAGGACGATGCGTCAGTCGTGGCTGGCTCTCGAGCAAAGAAGAACGCGATCTTCTTTTTTCCTCCAGATTTAGAGCCGCTCTTGCTGTCAACCCACTACGTGCTGGCGGCATTATCAATATCAATCAACCATATTGTCAGCATAGTCATGCACGCGTGCTCGAACTTGTTTTTCGCCGGTGACCGCATTATCGAACTTTTGCAGCTGTAGGGTCGTTGTACCCGAGTTCTGTGAACTTTGTCGGGTATATGTGACTGCGGCTATGAGATGTGCTGAGTCATATATACACGTGTGTGACGTACGTCAAGTGTCGCACACATGTTCGATTCTACAACGCACCGACATGCCATGGAATGCTCTGTGACGCGTGCGCAATGACCGACTTGAGTCGGTAAAGATTAGACTCGACTCGCCGCTATCGCTTGAAACTGAAGTGCTCTTGAGATTGGCGAATGCGATTGGTTCCATTGAAGTGTTATACTATACACACCGTGACATCTCTGAACGCGCTTCTTGATGCACTTACCAAACGATTCCGGCAGATGCGGTTGAATGGCGTCCGTTCAAGCAATCCACAACATACAATCCCTTCTTACGCTTCTACGTTCATGCTAATAACATTTCCCAAAGGAATCGAACACTATCTTATCGCACTACGGCTTGGTGTGGTGTTTACAAACCACGGACGTCGCCTAGGGAGGTGGGGGTAAATGCTTTTTGGTTGGTTTCCCAGAAAAAAATAAAAAAAATCTGTTCATTCACTTAAAAACTTGAAGGACGCTTGCGCTTCGCATTCAAGAGTAGAATGCCTTATATATCGTAATCGGGCGCCGTTCAAATCGCCGTCACAATGGATAGCCTATAGCTTTCGTACTCGCTGCATGTCTCAAACGAGCAAAAAGGAAACTTACGTGGTTATAAAAGGAAAAAGAATAGTGAGCCCCGTAACTGTCGGCATGTGGTGCGACACCTCAACAGTAGCTCACAAGGGATGGGGGTAAGGAGGGATTAAAAGGATAAGATTAAAAGGTGTATATATATATATAGAGAGAGAGAGAGAGATGCGCAGGGACAACGAGCGACGACGGAAGTAAAGAGAAGATAGGAAAGATGAAACATGGTTGCAGGAGTCAGAGGACGGGCCACCACTGGCGAGAGCTCTTGTCGGTGGCAGGAAATAGTGTAGGGCTAATCCAGTCGGCCAGAGCTACGCTGTCGTCATCGTCGGAGACCGGCGTCAGGAGGTGGCGTAGGACCAACCCAGTCGGCCAGAGCTGCGCTGTCGTCAGATATCGCGAGGGCACAACCGGTTGGCAAGGAATCCAGCGAAAAAAAAAAGAACAAAAAAAAAACGAGCGACTGTGCGTGACACATTGGGCGTCACGCACAGTCACACAATCACTACGCACACACGTTCTTAAGGCAACACGCGGACCTACGCAACTGCTCACTTTGTTGATCATTTTGCAGGTGATGGTTATTACGTACGAGTAGGTTTTAATGACACAGACCCTTGAAACACCCACTCAATGTCATTCACTCGTTTTAATGTCTGGCGTGATTATACGCTTCTGCCACGAAATCTTACATGTGTCGAGCAGACTCCTTTTACAACATGACATTCATATAGTGTTTCTTTTTTTTTGTCAGAGCAGCTTCAAAAAACGGTGTGACTCTCTGGTAAGCAACGCAGGCGGCCTAAATTCGATTCTAACTCGAATTGAACATCTTTTTAATTAATTTAATTTGCCCATTTTTTCGATTTTTAGATCGCGTACAAGATGATCGTTCGCTCAAGACCAACGACGCCGACAATGCAATATCTGCGCCAGCTCCTTAAAACAGGCGCGTAGCCAAAAATTTTTTCCCGGGGGGGGGGGGGGGGGGGAGAGGCACCACCTTGATTTCGGGAGGGGCACTTCCTTAAGATGGCAATTTTCCGCTCTCTATACCTTGGCTAAAAAAAAAAACATTTCTGGGGGCACGTCTCCAATGTGCCACCCCCTGGCTACGCCCCTGCCTTAAAAAGACACTAAAGAGCAAGAAGATTTCTCGCTTATTAGTGAAGTACAATTTCACAATCCCGAAAACACCACTCTTACCGCGACACAACGCTTAGCAAGCGCGAAAAGGCGCGAAAATAAAATGCGGGTGGCGACGCCACATTGAGATCCCCGCACCAAAAACCATGACGTCATAAATTCTGAAGGCGTCTACTGGATTCTACGTAGCTTTCAATCGATAAAAATATGGTGGTTTTGGGACGTTAAACCCCACATATCAATCAATCAATCGATAAAAATGGAACACATTGTAATCTGTGGGTGTCATAGACTTAATAAAGTAAATTTTCATCGACCAATGCCACAAAAATACCGAAAATACATTTTGTAATTTCTTACGTCACGCGCAAAGATTTTAGCGCGAAATTTAAAAAATTAAACTTCAATCCCGACTTTCTCCGTCAATTATGAACTTAATATAGTGAAACATATAGCATTACAGTTCTCAGAGTGCAGTTTGTTAATCTAAACCAAATGATGGTTCCTCTTTAGTGTCCCTTTGACGCTGTCGCCTTAAAAGGCACCTTTGCCCCCTTCGGGCCACGCCAGCACTTTCCTCCCGCCCAAGCTGCACCAGCGCGAGAGAGAGAGAGAGGAAAAAAGAGAGAGAGCAGATGAAGGGTTCATACTGATAATTGGTCACACGACCACGTGCATGTGTGCGTACTCTCACATACGCATAGCACGTGTATTTCGTGCTAAAAAAGGAATAAAAAACAATGAAAAAGTGCGCACGTAAACGAGCGGCCAAACAACCCATGCATGTACAAGAATTAGGACAAGTTGGTCTCCAATTGAGAAAAAATAATAACAAAAAATAAATAACACGATAAAAAGGAACACAGCAAAAATACCCAAGTGGACATATTAAAACCTCCTCCAGCCCCAGCATATACTCAGGTGTAAGGATCGAACATGTTTCCAAAAAGAAAATTGAACAAACAACAAATATGTGTTATATAATAATAATAATAATAATAATAATAATAATAATAATAATAATAATAATAATAATAATAATAATAATAATATAACACATATTATAATGTGTTATACGTGTGAAGACTTTAAAGTGCCATATGTAACGCGTCGACCCCTGAGAGAAAAAATCATTTTATAGTACCCCGGTTCTCTACCAGATATGGAGAAGCATGTAAAAGTGTATATATTCCAAAAATTTTCAATGCACTACCTGACGAATGTGTTTCAGCGAGTTCAAAAAGACAATTAAAGAAATTACTTGCTGAGCTGTAAAATCAGATGGTCTATTTGTATGCCTCGTATGATATGTGTCCCTCTTTTGTTCCTCTTTTTTTATTTACTGCCTGTAAAAAAGTAATGGTGTCAATCGTTTGTCTGTTCGTTAATAAGGAAACAACAATAGTTTTGTTACCTTGTATCCACATCGCTGTAACCGTCTCTGCCGGGCCTAGTCGCACAAGTCCTGGGGACTTAGACAGGCCCGTTTCTTTGTATTTCTAATGGATGTGTACAATAAAGTATTATTATTATTATTATTATTATTATTATTATTATTATTATTATTATTATTATTATTATTATTATTATTATTTCTGCGTACGCTATTTGCAATGGTATTATGACAGTCACTTGTGATCATGAATCGACTGATTCCGCTCGTCGTAGCACGGTGCACGATAAAAAAAAAAAGTGCCGCCATATCCACGATGTGAATGATGATGCGTGGGCGAAGCTCCGGAGGTAAACCTGGTAAACCATGAATCCTCTGTACATTTTGCCCACTCGATGATGATGATGATGATGATGATTAAAGGCCTCCCCTTTGAATCGGGGTGACGGCATGCGCCATCTAGCCTACCTTAATAGTTCGAGTTTAAATTCTGTCCCTCAACTCGGATGTCTTTTTAATTTAGCCCAGCCGCTACTCTTGGCTGGGATGTTATTTTATCGACTTCTCTGCTTTTCCTCCACCAATACTCCAGCCGCTGCTTAGTAATACCTACTGCTGACCAGTTAATGCTTCCATCAACCGCGAAGCCCAGCGCCTCAGGAAGTGTGACCTTCCCCCCATTTCTATCCGGCTGAATCTTTTGACATTCCATGACTATGTGGTCGATTGTTTCTTTATTTATGCCACATCCAACACATGTCTCATCCTGTGACGAATATTTGCATACACTCGATTTTATTACATCGCTCCCCCTAGCGTACGTCGCCGCACTAAATCGGACGATTGCCTTCAACCAATGACACACGCCATATGTGACATCATCCCTATTTTATAAGATCTCGCGTCTTTCATCAACTACAAGTACCGCTTTCTAGTTTATAACATCTTGCATCTTTTCATCATCAGCTACAAGTACCACCATCTAGTAAACACTACAAGAACTAAACGAGAGGTGGCTACATACAGGAGACGGTACCGCCATCTAGTGAACACTGCAAGAACTAAACTAGAGGTGGCTACATACAGGGGACGGTACCGCCATCTAGTGAACACTGCAAGAACTAAACTAGAGGTGGCTACATACAGGGGACGCACAGCCCACGCCCTAAGGAGCTTCGCCCCTAAAAACAGCATCGTGTGAAAGAGAAGGGGCGGCGCCAGCGGGAGGTAAGCATAGGCAATACACAACGCATATGTTACCAGCATCTCTGCCTTCCTGAGGAAAGGAACTCAATTGTCGTGGGTTCCCTCACCCCCAATCCCCTTCCAAAAAAAAGAAAGAAAAAAACTGGCACCGATCCTGAAGGAGGGCGAGTAGACAAATAAAGCGGAACAGGGGAGGCAAACCGGTGCTGCCCGACGGCACAGGGAATCGAACCCAGTGCCTTTCGTGTTGGCAAATGCAATTACCCCGGGCGAGGGGCGACCGTAGGCTCATCACGCTGCGATGAGGTCGGAGCCGAAATAATGTTACGTTCTTTAGTTTGTTCACGGAGCTTGAAAAAAAAGAAAGAAAAGAAACGGGCAAGGCTGACAATTATTCGTTTGAAGTTCTTTTCCTTCCCGGCGCAAACTTTTTTTTTTTGAAGGACATTGTCGCTCCAGAACGTGACGCACGCGACTAAGGTTGACGATTATGCCAGCGTTCCATGGAAATGACGTCAGCATCTTTAGTCGCAGGTCTGTCGAGTCGTTTTCCTGCGCCTTTCGCTTCACGGCATGTCCCACGAAGAATATTATGGTAGACGTTTTCTCAACATCCTTCAGGATATCACTTAATCAAATGGATACGGGCACAAATTCAACGATGTATACAGGAACAGGCGCTAGCGAGAGGTTTCTCTACAATGAATAAATATCGTAAATTCAAGATGCACAGCTCTCGGGCAGAATTCGCGCCAAGAGCTAGGAGAGAGTGGAAAATTAGAGAATGATAGTTTAGCATTAATTGTAGCGTCTGTAGCGTCTTTATTCTGCGTCAACACGCCTCTAAGATGAGTTGTGCAATTATTTTTCAGCACGCGCTAATTGAAAAGCACCGCACACGGACAAAGAACCGAGACGGAAAATCTGGGCTAACAACAACAACAACAAAAAAACGAAACCGAAACCGATATGTTTCCTTCATGGCCCAGCCCAGAGCGAAAGGCGAATACGCGTGAACGCGTGAAGATGACGTCACGGCCTAGTGACGCTCGGGCAGAGCCGCCGCCTGCCCGAGTTGACATTCGAACACGGCCAACGTATGTGTAAATTCTCAGCGTTAATCTCGTTCTGCACTGTTTTGCGCACCTCTCTCCGACTGTATGAAGCAGCGGCTTTGACAAAGTAAGTGCCGGTCCTTCAAAAAAGTCCCCCTGCGCAATTATGCATGCCCCAGGAAACGTGACCACGCTGCGTTCCCAAATCGCTTTCTCGCGCATCGTCTGCATGAACTCGTTCGGTCGCCTTCTTTCATCACCGCCTGCCCGTCTGAAACGTGATTTGTGTTGCATGTGGTGATCGCCGATGACCTCAGAGTCACGCGTTGCGTTTCGCTTTTGCGAATGTACGGCCGCTGAGCGCGCACGGCTTGCTAGCGGAAAAACTCGCCGCCGCTTAAGTGACTGTTCGATCTTCGCCTAGCGTGCCTACGTCGTGTTTGTTCCCGCTTCACGTTGATGCGGTTGCGTGATACTTGTGCCTTGCAGATAACAGTCCACCTCGAGGCATGGCCTTCCTGCGTGGATTTCTGGACAATCTGAGGTCCAATCGCATGGAGCCAGAGCCTAACAAGGCGAGAATGCATCACTTTCTATGATCGCCGTTTTCTTGCTCGCGTAGAAGACACGATCGTATGTATACACCGAGGTCGTTGCAAAGTTGGCAAAAAAAAAAAAAAAGTTAGCTGCTCCGAGTGATTGTAAAAGTGAGTCATTGACACATCTCATGACGGCAAAGGCAAACAAAAATTGAATATTTCTAGTTAAACCGCTGCGTAGTTTGATGTACATTCAATTTCTAAAGCAGAGTTGTCGTACTCTGCCACAATACGGCTTGAGAGAATGAATGGTTTTGTTCTATTCACGTGAAAATGGTATGCTGAAGTAAGAAGCATAACTGATTGTACTTGCACTAGATTTGGCAAGACATCTGACTATAAGAAGCACATCATGAGTGAACACAGCCTTACGTTATGGCCAGGAGCAGGACTTTGTATTATGTGTCACTTGAAAAATTCTACAGTATCGAGATGATTTTCGACACTAATTCACAGGTCGCCTTTTGTGGGTAGCAGCTAATTGATTCCATAGAAAGTTTACTTGTGCAGCATTTTTTAAATGTTCTGAATGACACAAAAAATCCACTGCTGTGAATTCTTGCTTCTTCAATGGGACTTTTATAATATAAAAAACAGGGCATGCAAACATGGATATCAGCTAGAAATAAGTCAAGACACCACAAACGGGACCAGCAACTCAAGAGACGTGCAGTTTCCTGTCAGCCCTCTTAAAAAATATGCCTGATGTGATGTATTGCAAAATACAATGAAAGAAGTGAATTAGATGTATGGTAACACACTCAAAGCAAACACTCGGCCGTCTATCTAACTCCAACATTTTTACATAATATCAAAGTCCACATATTTTATTTCAGCTTTCAATAGAATGTTTACTAAGAAATGCTTTAAGATTTTAGTGACATATTGTCTTTGTCACAAATAAGTTGCAGGAAACATGGAAAGTGCAATGATGCTCATGAAAGGCAGCGACCATCATCTATCTGTTTTCACTATGAGGCTACAAAAACAATCTGCATGGATTATTCGAAAATAAAGCTTCCATTTGACAAAAAATCTGCACCGGTCCAAGATTTGAGGAAAAAAATCTGAGCTTGAATGCAACTGTGCCTATGTACAATCCTAGGCAGCCAAGTATAGGCAAGCTCAATCCTAGGCAAGCTCAAGCGTATCACTTGGGACGAGCCAGCGACTCTAACCGGAAAGTTCACGCATGAAATGAAGGAGAAAAATTGCGTTCATATCGGTGGAAAATGAATGGTATTGTTTTGTGTAGCTTTAAGCTTATTTATGTCAAGTGCAGTGTAGGGTGACTGTACCATTTAGGTGTATTCTAGTAATGGCCCAACGAGGGATTGATATCAGCTACCTGACAGTCCCTGGTAGAGTGGGTAGAGTGCTTAAGGGTTCCTTTGGTTGCACTACCGTATTGGCTATCCTACTTGCTAGTAAATTGCAGTGACGAGGATGAATTAGTCATCGTCTTCAAGCATCCTGATAAGGACAGATTTTTTTGTCACCTGGGAAACTTTTTTTGAAAACCTTGAGCCACGGGTTCGTGGATAACGTCTATTTTCTTTCATTATCTTCATTGGTGCTTTGGCATTTTGTCTATTATTTTGACATTCGCAGTGCGTGAAGGGGTTTGTGTTGCGTGGACAATGCTTCCATGTTGTGCACAGGTGCTAGAGGTGAAACCGGACGAGTATGCCCTCTGCAACATCCTTGCCCGAGAAGACTCACTGGTGCTCTACCAGTACCCGCCCAGCACACCCGTGACCGAGGACTCCGCCTCGTACGATGTGGTGCTTCACAAAGACATTACACGATCCCCTCATGCAGCCTTCAGGTGATCGCATAAACACCTATTCAACCACGTTACTGAGCAAAAAGCCTTGTTTGTCTAATTGTGTGGTGACCTAGATCAAATTCTTGTGTAAACAGTACAGAAAGTACAGAAGGGACACAAAAAACATATCACTTACAAGGACTTCTGCTGACTTCCAACTAACTTTTATTGCAAGGAACATGAAAAAAGAAAAAGAGATATCGGATACATGACCACACTACAAGCCACTGTTAGGTATGAACAAAAACTAAGAAAAAAGCAAAAAGATTGAGAAGAATTATGAGGAGGTAACACGTGTAGAAGAATCCAGGTAATGGATTACTTTGTCACCCAAAGCAATAGAAGGCTTGCCAATGCAGTGACTTCTTGTGATAACTGCAGCTTCACGATTATGCATGCATTCTCCTGTTTACATCTGACTAAAAATCTTTAATCCTCAAAAGTGGGAGCCCATCCGAATTGCGAACTGTGAATTGCATGAAAGCTTTCTGTTTCTGCACTATCTGGTTGTGTTCCTACAAATGGAAATTTACACCTTTCATACTGTTTACTTAATGATGGAAAGGTTGCTCACCTTGCTTCAGGTGAATGAAGGGGTAGTAAAACGCAGTTTACACATGTCACTTGTAATTTAATATTGTGACATCACATATTTTAGAAATTAGTTATGGAGTCTGAAATAGTTCATACATGTTAAGAGCTAAAAGAGGTACTGACACAAAACTATGAAGATGAGGTAGCTTGCACAATTCACATGAATTCACACTCAAACCTCCTTATACCAAAGTCACTCCTGCCACAAAAATACTTCGTTATATCTGTAAATTTCTTATAAACATATATTCACAGCACTGTATCTATGAAAGCTATTCTTCATTTACTTTGCTAAAACTGATAATTTGTTATATCCGGGCTTATTATATTGAGGTTTGCGTGTATCATCTACTGGACCTGAACAGCGAATACAGCTTAGAAGGCATGTAATTTATATGAAATTTGAAGTTTACGTGCCTGATTCAGCGTTATATGCTGCACCTCGTGACTTTGACATCATCCAACGTGACCCGAAAGCTTCTGTGACATCACCACTGTGGCTGAGATGCGAGATGCCCAACTAAATCATAAAGTCACAGTTGCCATTGCACATTTAGTAGCCAGCAAATGGTAGCCAGCAGGCTACTATTTGGCAGCTGGTTGCAAGTCCTTTCATGGAGAACGTGTGGAAGCCTCAATGAAGTCTTAGCCATGAGGTGACGACGATGGCATTGGCATCGTGCTGCACATGTCGCATGCGAAAGACTATGCAGTGGGCACGGAAGTTCGTCACAGTTCAGTGTGCCATTTCACATGCTAGATGGAGTTATTTTCACATGGTGGCTTGTCATTCTAGTATCTCTTCCAAGTCAAAACGGAGAATGGTCAGTAATGAACAAACTGTAATTAATTATCTGTGGCAGGCTGCAGCAAGTGATGTGCCATATTACGACTAGTACACCTCCCGAAATATATTGCAGCAAAAGGACACCACATTGAAATTTTTGTGTAAGTACCCTTTAATATGTTGATGAACATATGAGACGGCTACAGGGAACGTCCGCATTGTCTTTGTAAACGTCTTTCACATTGCGCACTATAATTTCAGATACTTTGGCTTTCCTTTCCCTAACAATGCACACCTGTAACGGGAACCACATTTTCATGTGTACTGGTATATTAGTTGCACTGACAGGTAACAGAAACAAAGTAGTTACTTTGCAGGGCCTTTTGATGACTTTCTTGGTTTACTTGCGACTACCTTACACTACATCTTTATGGAGTCTTTTCACCAAAATTTTTCACCAGTCATCACATTCTGAAGGCCCTTCTTATATGTTCAACTAGTATTTTCAATGCTTATCGAAAGGTGAAACTTTGAAGGTTGCTGCATGCAAAAGTGATTAATGCTTGCCATAAGGCATGTGCATTGTGAATTGGGCTTCAGTTGGAAACCAGCACATCTGGAAGACCTGTCACACTGTTGGTTAAAATTGATGGGAACCTTGTTGGTGACACAGAAGCATCGTTGATTCGACTTATGTGCAGCCTTTTCTGTTCGCTGCTTGAGCGTTTTTGCTGCGGTAGTGAAAATCAGTGCCTTTCCTTTGTGAGAACTACTGCAGGATTATTGCTACAGTAGGTGCTCACAAAGGAAAGGCACTGACGTGAATGGGCATGCATTCCATGTGACTGAGAGTCTTAGGTGATGCAGCGTGCATTTGCATAACAGTTAGAAACCATGTATAATACTTTAAAATGGTAAAAGTTAATCTACCTTTTTATAGTGTAATATAGAAAAGTTATCATTGGTCTTGTGGAGTGCACGAAATACGAATGCCATATCCTAAACCTACGGATTGGTAAGAAAAGCTTTGCGAACATGTTGCAACAAAAGTATCGGAAGTCAACAGCCTCACTATTGCTTTTAGCGTTATCACTTTTTCAAATGTCTCACCTTTTTTCTGCTATTGTTAGGGCTATCAGTATACAAAAAACAAGACGTGATCGATACTTGGTACTATCTCTGTGTATTCATTTTTTCACCAGCAACCTGCATCTTCGTTGTGTGGGACCAAATGTAATTGCAGAAAATTATTGCGTAGGGTTCCAAGATCGCCTCAAGGTTTTTATAGAAGACATGAAAAATGTGTGAACGTGGAGTGTCGCTGGAGCCGGGGTATCGACTAGTGGACTTGTCTTCTTCGAGGATGCCCCTTCAAGGCTAGTTACAGCCTCGAAGAAGACAAATCTGCTTGTCAAAGTGTTGGCCCCAGTGACCCCTCCTCTTGTTTATGAATATTTGGTTTCTTCAAGCTTCCATCTTCCTCCGAACCTCGTCCTCTAGGTTAGAAGGCCTTTGTGCTAGTGAAAGAACAGGCAGGCAGGCAGGGGCACTGAACTAACATCATGTAACAACGAGCCCATTTAGGTTCACTCCAGAAGCAACAAACTGGGCAGGGCCGTAGCATGTAGGGGAGGGCTCCACCCACTTAGCATGCAGTGTTTTGAGAGAGATTTCTTTGATGGGGCACTAGTGGTGCCAAGCTTGAAAATGGGTGTGCAGGAAAGGGTTTTTCGGCTCAACTGAAGTTGTTGAAGAACTGCGTCGGAATGCAGCTTACCCTCCTCCTTCCCTACATGCCAGTTTCAGTTCCTGACCACACGTAGAGAAATGTCCTGAGCTGTTTGTCGGGGACATTTTTAGTGGGTCGGCAGCAAGTAGTGGCGTTTACCCATTTTGCGACGCGTGCCCATTTATGACGGACTGTGAATACATCACACACCGCGACGACACTAGACGCCAACGAGCCAGGACCCCAAGGTGCTTCGCACCTAACACTACTGCCGCCGTGCTTGTTTTCAGCCTCCTGCGCACCAAGGACCAAGTGGCGGCCCAGTTGTGCTTCATGCTGCTCAAGGACAAGCTGCCCCTGATGCTCGAGTGCGTGCCTGACTTGCTCACCAAAGAGCTGGTGCAGGAGGTGGTCCAGCTGGTGCGCTCAAACCCCACCTGGAACCTGGCACACCTGGCCGCCCACCTGGGACTCGTCGAGTGCTTCAAGAATCCTCGAGTGGCCGCGTACGCAGGCAGTTCTGTGTACTCTAGGGCACCGTCCTAACTTATTACCTCTGGAGAGTTGCGTCGCACAACTCGTTGGGAGTGATCTTGCTTTATTACATTTAGAGGTTGAATGCCAATAAACGCCAAGGACAAGAAAATGAACGCATGCACACACTGGTGTTAGTTTTTTTGTCCTTGTGTTCTTTTGCGTTCAACTCCTAAAGGTATGACAAAGCAACAAGCCGACATTACTACCCTCATCAACTGTACTGCTTCGTTAGGATATCTTGTCATTATCTGAAGGGGTTATGGTGGGGTAAGAGGGTTGTCTTGGTTTCAGATTTGTATTCCAGGAGCTGTTCCATAGTTTACCCTGAAATCTCACTTTTACTCTGATAATTTTTTATTCTGCAGCCTTCTTTACTTTTCTGGCATTTGAATACTAAGTTTCAGTCTGGGATGTGAAAATAAATGTGCCTTTTCGGTGGAACAGGATACGGTATGACCTTGAAATATTTCACGGTAGTTCCATGTTCGTGGCACTAACGCCTAGATAATGAAATTGATAGCTACATTCGATTCACAAGAAAAAAAAGTAGTATCCTTCTCATGTGTATTAAAGGAAACTTTTTAGTGAATTATTTCTTCCAAATTGCAATGCACAGTTGATCAAAGATTTAGGTGCGGGAAATTCGAAAGTAATAACTTGAGTATAATCTGAAAAATTTCTGCACAATCAGTCAGATATCTTTTTGAAGTAAGGTTCATTGAGTTTAGAAAATTTCTGAAAAACTGTTTGCAAGAAAAGCACACTTTTATGTTTAAAAACACGCGCAAAAAGTGCAAACAACGTAAACCAGTGACTACACTACAAAAGCACTCCTTGTCGGAAAATACTTATGAAAATAAATGGAGGTGCAAATATACAATATAGCCAATCTAGTGATATTATAACGAAAATGCACACACCCAAAAGCAATGATGGAAAACAATATGTAAACAGCTCTCATATTGTGTGGAAGTGTTGGCGCCATTTGTAAAGGGCTTCGCGCATTCCTGTATTCTTGCCACTTCACAGTTTTTTCCCTCACAGTGTGTGTTATATTTAGTAACAAAAATTTAGAAAATTGTTTTGTAGGTCGATTTTCTTTACTATATCGCCTTAATGTGCTAAAATGGCGAACTTGTACATAGGACGTACGGCTTGGACTTCACAGTTGCCTGTTTTTTTTTTTTATTTCAGGCAAATATCGGAGAGTGCCCAAGACACCCTGTCAACGCCCCTGCACGTAGCAGTGCGCGCCCAGAAGCTCAATTCAGTTCAAGTCCTCATGTCTATGGACGCTCCACTCGACCTGACAGACCACAACGGCGATACCATCTACCATGCTGCAGCTGTTACCACCAAGGAACTCATCAAGGTGTGTGAGTGTGCCGTTGCTCCAAACTGTAATTTTAGAGTGCCACTCTTAGGTGCCGTTCTTGTGTTGAGTGGCATCGTCGTCATCGGCGGCAGCGTAACAGATAGATACGAAAAAATTGGCTGCGTATTCGCGTATTTCGCTGCAAATGTCGCCAAAAGATAATAGTCTTCTGTCGGCCTTCTTTCATGCATAGTGTAACATTTCCAGCACAGATTAAAAAACACTAGGGCCATCAGAACTGCTTTTCTATGTATTTTTTAGTAAAGAAACACACCACCTAGTACATATGTATTGATGTTTGTAGTGTTGTGAGTTTACACCACATGGCCTTCTGAGTCATTGGACTCACAATAGATGGCGCCACTGCGCTCGTGTGTATATGAACGATACTCGCTGATTAAACTGGGTGATTGTCATGGATCGTACAGTGGTGTAGCGTGGTTACTTTCACATGTCGCCGTGCCGGCTACACGACATTCTGGCGACGAGGATGGCTTCCACGGGCATTTTGCCACCTCCTCCTTTTCTGGCCACCCCCGGCACGCCCGATGTGCCATGGGCCCGATGGTTACGACTGTTCGAAAGGTTTCTGCTGGCGTCCGGAGCGAACGAGCTATCCGCACCCCGTCGCCGAGCCCTCCTGCTGCACTGTCTTTGGACGGAAGGACAGCGCATTTTCGACGCGCTTCCACCTAGTACGACGCAAACCAAGGCAGAGACAACGAGTGCTGCACCCGGTGTCACGGCCACGACAGATGCCGCCGCTAGAATCACCGGAACCACTGCACCTACTAGAACACAAGACATGACCACGGAAGCCCTACGCCCACCCGACGAGTACGACGTAGCCGTTGAGATACTTTCGAAGCATTTCGCCACCCCTTGCAACGTCCGCCTTCAACGCCATCGATTCCGGGAGCGTCGTCAACTGCAGGGTGAGCCCATCACTGATTTCGCCGTAGTGCTTCGGGAGTTAGCAGCTCTTTGCAATTTCACCACTCAAGCGGACGAAAACCTGTGTGAACAGTTCGTAGCAGGCGTCACATGCCCGCGGCTACGAGAGCGATTGCTGCTGGAGGGGGATAACCTTACGTTCGATCATGCTGTCGAAGTAGCACAGCTTCGTGAGCAAACCCAGCGTGAATCCGAAGCCTTCGACAATCCTGTGCAGCGCATTCAGCAGCAGTTGCGAGACAGCTCAGCCAGGCACGATCGACGAGATAACGGCGATAATGGCACACGCCTCCCGGGCCGTCGCCACTTCAGCTGCTCACGCGGGTAGAGAGCACCTTCACCTGATATGAATGCCGCCGCCGCCGCTGCTGTCCCCGGGCCTAGAAATGCAAATGCCTGCGGAAACTGCGGCGCAGCACGGTGTTCGCCTACGGAATGTCCCGCGCGCGGTCGCACATGTTTTGCCTGCGGACGCCGCGGCCATTTTAAGAGAGCATGTCGCAGCTACCGTCGCGGCCGAGAAGGGTATTCTGCAGAGGTCGAGGAAGTCGTTCCGGAAGAGGATGCTACCAGTGTCATTAGCATCTTGGTGGTCCGTACTGATAAGAGCACAGGCGTCTACGTGGATGGCAATGTCGCGTCAAGTTACCGCGACGACACGGGTGCATACCATGAACTTTTTGCTGAACACAGGCTCGGCCGTGTCTATTATGGGTGAGCACCAATTCCAAGGCTTGTTCGCAAATGCAGTACAACTGATAAGTTCCCATCTTACATTGCTGGATTTTTCGCGCAGGAAGATTCCCGTTCTCGGCTCATTTCACGCCATAGTCACATACAAGGGGAAAGAAGCCATTGTAACTTTTCATGTTACGCCATGTGGTACATCTCTCCTTGGCCTGCATGCTGTTCAAGCCCTTGGCCTTCGCATCATGGGAGAGGAATTGCGCTGCCTGCAAATGTCCACGCAGGAATGCCGAGAGCTTCCAGCAATGAGTTCAGGCCTTCCCCAAAGCCCCAGGCATGAAAAACCCCTTGGCCCTCCCAAGTTTGGAATGCCGCCAACACTGTGGATCAAGTTTGGCCACTTTTTTTGTCTGGCCTGGGACTTGTAAGAGGGGTGCAACACAAAGTTAAGGTGAAAACTTCCATCGCACCAGTCGCACAGAAGCTGAGACCCCTACCATTTTCAGTCCGCCAGCCGGTCTTTGACGAGATTGAGAAGCTACTTGCTGCTGATGTCATTGAGAGAGTCAATGCTTCCGAGTGGGTATCTCCTATTGTAGCAGTCCGCAAAGCAGATGGTAGCATTCGACTGTGTGTCGATCTCCGGGAACCCAACAAAGCTATAGTAGCAGACAACTTCCCTTTGCCTCATATGGAGGAGCTGCTTCATGCCCTCAATGGAGCCCGCTGCTTTTCCAAGGTGGACCTGGCATCAGCCTACTACCAGGTTGTGCTGCACCCAGACAGCAGGGACCTAACTACATTTATAACTCACAATGGCCTCTTTAGATTCAAGAGGGTCTGCTTCGGGTTGGCATCGGCACCAGCTGCGTTTCAGCATATTATGACGAAAATTCTTGGAGGTTGCAAAGGGATGCTACTTGGATGACATAATCATTTTTGGCAAGACGGAGAGCGAACACAGGCAAAACCTGGAGCAAGTGCTGGAACGAATAGCAGAAGCTGGGCTCAAGCTCAACGAAAAATGCGTCTTCAACACGTCGGAGCTGTCGTTCTTAGGACATCGCGTCAGCGCAGAGGGTATAGCACCGCTCCAGACCAAGATTGATGCAATCATCAATGCTCCTGCGCCTAGAGATGCAGCCACGCTACGCTCCTTTTTGGGGCTAGTTGAATACTATTCCAAATTCGTGCCGTGACTGGCAGAGCAAGTAGAGCCAATGCGTCGTCTACTTCGCAAAGACGTGCACTTCGACTGGGATGACGCTGCGAAAGAGAGCTTCGCGGGAGTAAAAAGACTTCTAGCATCCCACAAGGTCCTCCGAATGTTTGACCCAACGCTACCTGTAATTGTCGCAACAGATGCCTCTGCGTACGGTCTCGGTGCCGTACTGCAGCAAGTGGAGGGGTCCCATGTGCGTACTGTGGCATTTGCATCGCGGACATTAACAGAGACAGAACGAAAATACTCGGCCGGAGAGCGCGAGGCCCTTGCCTGTCTGTGGGCCTGCTAGAAGTGGCACGTTTACCTCTGGGGCAGATCGTTTACTCCACTGACGGATCACCAGGCTTTGGTGGCACTGCTCTCATCCCGTAGCACAGGACAGCGGCCACTTCGTATTGCAAGGTGGACCGCACGACTGCTGCGCTACAACTTCAAAATACAGTACCGCAGCGGAGCCCACAACCAGGTAGCAGACGCCTTGTCCAGACTGCCCGTGCCAGACACAGAAGGGGGCTTCCATGTTGATGAAGAGGTTGTGTCCTTGGTTACATCGTCTGTACATCGGGTGAATCATCAGGTTGCTACCGCTCGTGTGTATTTAAACGATACTCGCTGATTAAACTGGGTGATTTTCATGGATCGTACAGTGGTGTAGCGTGGTTACTTTCACGTGTCGCCGTGCTGGCTACACGACAATGTTGCATCTCAAATATGCGCAATATTTGTTTTTTGATCGACTATGCTTTCGAGCATGAACGCAGCCACCAGTTCAAGATGGGGGCACTCAGCAAGTGCTTAAAATTGGATCAGGTGGCTGAATCGTTTCGTGTCACAGGCAGATAAGGAACTTCAAGTGTAAGGAACTTTAGATAACCCATTCAGCGGCAGCGTGTACAATTCTACACATCAAATTTAGAGTCTTGTCACACACCGTGTGCTTATTCAAATGGCTTGAAACGCAGTGTTCACATTCGTGCAGGCTTCCAGAGTGGACAAATATCGGTTATTTAGCTTTCTTTATGCTGCGTAACACTGCAGAGGATCACTTTGCTGGTGACACTACCATGTTCGACAACCAGTCGACGTGCCGCGTTCCAGGATCGTCCATGTCAAAAGAACTTTTTTGTTTGCTTGAAATGAATGCTACAAAAAAAAACTGTGCTTGCACTTGAGCCCAATATTAATTTGTTAGGCAAAATTTGATGCTGATTGAATAAATAATTATTAAATACTTAATTAATGTTAATTAGCATTAATTACTGAAACTCGCACAGAACGGAAAGATCCTTCATTTTCGTTCTTGAATGCAATTCTGAGTGCCTTGGAGTCATGCCATGCAAATTTGGCACATTTTTCGACAGAGGATCATAATTCGCGTATAAAGGTGATAAGAAACTTTAAGCCAGATAAGTAGATAAGGAACTTTAACTGTATGACCAACTCACGAGCCTTAAAAAAAAAGGTTAAAATCTATGGACTATTGACCCAGCATGCCAGCATACACCTTTATCGACTCTGATCTCATTTCTACCACAACTACTGGTACTTTACGTATCTAGCTCATTGCACAATGCATTTGATAGCCAATAATCTTTTTCATTGTTCATTCCTTGCCATTTACATTGGTTGTTTTGTGTGAAATAGTTTTCATAATAAATAGTAATATTTGTGAGACTCTTCTTGTGATGCTTTAAACTCGCAGAGTAATACGGCATATGCTTTTTAGACACAAGTGGCTGTACCAAATTAGCATTTTCTACTCCAAGTATGCTTATGTCTCCTCTAAAGTGGTACATCTACTGCTCTGAAATTCGCTCCAAAAAGTAAGAAATCACTGCCATTCATGGCAAGACTTAGCGCATGGAAAATCGGATACAGAGAAGAAGACACAAGACAGGTGCTTTCTATGCGCTAAGTCTCACAACGCAGCACATGCCCCTGCAACGCTGACCAACAGTATTACTTGTTGGTTTTTATTAAGTAAGTGTACCGACATGGCGGACACTGTGCAGGCGCTGGGTTCGAGGCCTGCCCCGGTTGCTGTCATCAACCAAGTCAACAACGATGGCTACACCCCTCTCCAGCTGGCCTGTCTCACGGACAAGCCCGAGTGCGTCCGCGAGTTGCTGAAAGAAGGCGCAGACGTCAACTCTGCCTCTGTTAACCTGGCCGATCGAAACAACAGCACGTGGTAAGTGGGCCGACAAAACCCACGATAGCCTCCTGACGTGAAAGTGTGCACGTGGCCGGGCAATGCATCCAAAGCCACACACGCAGTGTGATCGTAGACATTTCACACTGGACATTTCACGCTGCAGTTTGTGGGGGTGCTGACACCCCCCCCCCCTGTAAAGTTGTCTGCGCCGCGTGGCGCACGTGTCTCGCCCCAAGGCTTCATTTTGGTGGTGACCACCGCCGGGCGATAGATGGCGTTGTGTTCGCTTTGAGTACCATTGTTGGTGGAGTGGTAGCGCCGGTGGTGGCCCCTGGCGGAAGGCAGGCCTTGGTGGTAGGCGAGAGTGGAGTGAGCCTCTTCTGCGCGTGGCGGCTGCCGCGAACGGTTGTCTGTTGCGTGGGCCCTCCGGTGCTCGGCACCGCGGGCTTCGCGCCGGGGTCCCACGTGGAAAGTCAGGCGTTGGCGACGCCGCCTTGGGTATGTGCTAGTGTGTTGGGTGTGTTAGTGTGTGTTTATCATGTTATTGTGTGTTTAGTGTGTCCGTGCGTTATGTTGTTTGTATGGTAGCGTGTTAATTGAGATTTATGTATCATTCGGCGGACGATATCGTCGTCTAAATTAGTTAATAAATGTATGTATGTTGTGGGCTTTGTACCGACCGTGTTTGCTGTGTCCAATCACTCCAAGAGCGTGGCGTGGCGATGCGCGCGTTCGCCGCGTGCGCAGACCCCACACTGGCTGCCCAACGTGGAGCTCTTGGGGTATCGGACGACAGTTTTTGCGGTTCAATACAGGGATTTTGTTAGAGCCGGAGTAGAGTAGGCCTAGGGGGGACTTCTTTGCTAGCGTCGGTGGTGGGCTTTGTTGAGAAGCGAGGAGATTGGTTTTGTAACATGTTTGAATTTGTCGGCAGGTTGTCTTTCTATTTATTTTTTTGCTCGCAAGTGTTATTTTTTGTTGTTGTTAGTATTCAAAAAGTTGTTGAATTAGGACGAAAGCCATGCGGTCCGCATCCTGGGGTGAGCAAGGCCTAGAGCACGTGGTTTGTAGGCCAGGCCCGAAGCGAGTGAGTACGGAAGCCTCGTGGGTGGTCCGATTTTCTGTGAATAGCTTCTTCTATCTCTTTGGGCTCAGGGAGCCGGGCGTCGTTGCTGACTTGTCTTGCGGCTCGACGCCGAGGCGTCGTGACACCGCCCGGGACGGTGGACGCCGATCGCTCGGTAAGCTGCTGTGTGCGGCGAGCGATAGGGCCACCTCACAGAGTGGACGTCTCCTCGCGGCTGCCTCTTCTGCGCCTAGGCTGGGTGCTGGGTGGATGCCGGTTGTTGCCGAGCTACTCATTAGGCCTAAGGCTCTACGCAGCCGCCTGTCGCACGTGGCACAACTAGGTGGATCGTGGCGTTGAGGTGTTGCGCTCCGCTTCCCTCACTTTTTTTTCTTGTGAGCACGAGTTAGGAAAAGTGATTTTTGTTTTATTTTGATGGGCGTCTCGGCCGCCACCGATGTATTAGCTAGCAGTACTGACCACCGTACCACGTGGCCGAAAAGCCTGAAGCTCCCTCCCCTGGGCCCCGCTCCTTTGTTTCTTCCGTGTTTTGTTTTTTGTTGATGTATTCAGCGGGAGGGGTGTCATCCACGGCCGGCTGTCCTGCACATCGTCAGCGTCGTTGGCCAGGAATGCGGTCGTGAGGTCGGGCGATGGAGATGCCTGGGACCTGCGCAACTGCCTGCAGTCCGGCGCCCTCGCGAGTGCTGGTCGCAACTGGAAGACGTGTCGGCGCTAGCGACGGATCGTCGCGCCGACGGCAACGTTGCTGTTGCGGGGCCAGTACTGAGGTGAAGTCTGGCCGGACAGTGCAGCAGTGTCGACCAGCGGCGGTGTCGTGGTGCAAGGACATTATGGTCGGGCGATCTCATTTTTTTTTTCAAAGCTTGTGTAGCTAGTTTTTTATTTCGGGATATGGTTTGATTTAAGGTTGGGGGAATGTGGGGGTGCTGACCCCCCCCCCCCCCCTGTAAAGTTGTCTGCGCCGCGTGGCGCACGTGTCTCGCCCCAAGGCTTCATTTTGGTGGTGACCACCGCCGGGCGATAGATGGCGTTGTGTTGGCTTTGAGTACCATTGTTGGTGGAGTGGTAGCGCCGGTGGTGGCCCCTGGCGGAAGGCAGGCCTTGGTGGTAGGCGAGAGTGGAGCGAGCCTCTTCTGCGCGTGGCGGCTGCCGCGAACGGTTGTCTGTTGCGTGGGCCCTCCGGTGCTCGGCACCGCGGGCTTCGCGCCGGGGTCCCACGTGGAAAGTCAGGCGTTGGCGACGCCGCCTTGGGTATGTGCTAGTGTGTTGGGTGTGTTAGTGTGTGTTTATCATGTTATTGTGTGTTTAGTGTGTCCCTGCGATATGTTGTTTGTATGGTAGCGTTAGTTAATGAAAGATTGATGTAACATTCGACGGACGATATCGTCGTCTAAATTAGTTAATAAATGTATGTATGTTGTGTGCTTTCTACCGACCGTGTCCACTGTGTCCGTTCACTCCAAGAGCGTGGCGTGGCGAGGCGCGCGTTCGCCTCGCGCCGAGACCCCACAAGTTCTTTTGACTTTCATATTACTTTGTGTGGAGAGCACTTTACATGCCTTGCTTACGAGTGGCGTTGGCTAACACTACCAGCGATTACACGTACAGAAATACTCAACGAACTGGACGGGCAGGTGCCTTCCATCATAGCTCAATTGGTAGAGCATTGAATGAGTAATTCAAAGGTTGCAAGCATAGATCATAAGTCGGCTCACTCGTACTTGGATCACGCCATAAGGCCAAGTCTCAGGAAGTCCTGGTGAGTAATAGATATGAGAGTTTGAGGCCGAGTGAGTCCGGCTGAGAAAAAGTTTTGGCAAACCTGAGTGAACCTCAAGTGAAAAGCATATTTCATGAGTGAGTTGAACGAGCTCTACATTTTTTGCTGACTTATGGCATGTATGGATCCCATGAGTAGGAAGATGGGAGCCGACAGATGAAAACACGTAGTGGGATAATCAAAGTGAACCGTGGAAAAGAGTCGCTCAAGAAGAATTCACCTTCTTTTGTTCATTCCCCAGAATTGCCACACAGCCACATGACAATTAGAGTGAAAGCGCAAAGCAACCTGTACACTCCTGTTGACAGTTGTACCTCCACGGCTTTGTGAACTGCATATTTTAAGTGTACATTTTCACTTACTCTTTCAGCCTCGGGCGAGACAACGTCGAGCAGAACGTCCACAATTTCCAGATTGAGGACATGAAGCACGGTGGCACCCCCCTCCACTGGGCAAAAACCACACAGGTGAGTACATCACTTGTGTCATAAAATA
Source organism: Rhipicephalus annulatus (assembly GCA_013436015.1). NCBI lineage: Eukaryota > Metazoa > Arthropoda > Arachnida > Ixodida > Ixodidae > Rhipicephalus > Rhipicephalus annulatus. Next base: position 134,023 of record WOVY01015096.1, read on the forward strand.
CGGGGGTGCGAGAATGTTCAAAGGTTTGTAATAATGGATCGAACTGTACCATATTTGCTTCAGTCTTTGAGTCATTAGGTGCTATTCGTAAATGTGAATATTTTAGAATGCCGTATGCTCTCAATTATACACAAAAATTTTGAGAAAACTTTAAAGGGGTACCAATGTGAAACATGATACCTGCTGGAAGCGCAAAAGACGAAAACGGAAAAGAGGCTTGCCACACATGAGTGCTCCTTGTTTCAGTTTTAAAAAATACTGTGCACATTACAGTAGACTTGCAGTAAACTGAAATTTGTTGAACGGAACTGCTGCTTAAACAAAACAGGTGTTTCTGACAAGATTGGTTTTGTTCTTGTATTTTACACTCATGTTCATCTCTCATTAAGCAAAACTCCTGTTAAACGGAACATATTTTCCTGGTCCCTTCAGGTTCCATTTAAACTGAGAGTCTACTGTAGTTGGGTTATGATAATATGCCAATTTTTTTTATACTATGCAATATATACTATTCAAATTCCATTAGAAAATTATTCAGCCTAATTGCTATTTGCTTTGATCTCACTGTGAACCTAAAATTCACTATTCACATGAACCTATTTTTCGGTGTTTCATTTGCATCCCACTGCAATACATCACAAACAGGCTCGGGTTCACCTTACCCAAGCTTTAATGACGACGGAAGCCAAGCACAAAACGCACACACAAATCCCGTGGCTGAACTTCTTGAAAGCTTCTGCAACATTCTACCTGCTGTTTGAAACTGGGGTTAGTAAGCGTGAGTGTCTCCTGAAAAAGTAATTACCGTATGCTTTTAAAAGCTTGTTTCGGTTCCCTACTGTACCCCAATGTCGCAACTTGGCTGTAAGCTTTGTATCACATGCTTGCACTGGATATGACGTTTCTATGGCCACACTACTTTATGGCTCTGTTGACGACACGCAAGTGGCCATTCCGAATTTTTTTGATGATGCGCAAGCAGCTGTATTGAATGTTTTGGTACCTGATTTAATCGCAACTTGTCATACTGGAGCTTGAAGTTGCCAGCAAAGTGACATTGATGTTAAAGTGTTGACATCAGTAGCTGTGCCATGTGAAAATCAGCTTTAATGTCAAAATGAAATATCCTATCGGCAGTTAATGAGCTTAGCACTCGCTCAGAGCTGTCTTTGTTTACAGTAGATTTGCAGAGCAGAGTAAGCTGATCATCGAAAACTGGTGTCAGTACCCCTTTATAGTTGGACATTGCAGCTTTTATTTGGCAATGGCAACATGTGTGGTGAACTCATGGCGCCCGTAGTTGCCAAAACCAAGAAGCGTGCCCCTTCACAATTTGTGCAGTGCTTGGAGACCATGATTGAGCTTGGCTGTGACCTGGATGCCAAGAACTTCCAGGGAAACACGGCACTGCACATCATGGTTGCCAGAGGCCGCCTCAGCTGCGTCATCAGCCTGCTCAGCCACGGCGCCAATGTCAACGCCATCGGTAGTGACGGCGACTCGCCGTTGCACGTAGCTGTGCGGGTGCGTGTTGCCTGTTCCCAGTTTGTCTCACTTATCAAAGGGATTTATCAGCTAAACAAGCCAAGAACCGATTTCCGAATCGTTGAATAACCAAAGTATTGCAGTCTATTGCCTTATGAATCGATTGTCACAAAAATTTCTCGGGTTCATCATGAACAAGCGCAGTACAGATGTGTGTGTCACCCTTTAAGTGCTGTCTTTCTTCTGTCATCTCGACGGGCTCTCTGGAAGCTAATAAGAGATGCCACTTGGGAAATAAGCTACGTCAGTGCATGTCATGTGACCTTGAGCATGCGTGATGAAACGCGATCACTCTCCCCCATTGCAATTCCTCTGTGGCTCACTGTGTAATGTTAGCAGTGTAGCAGTACACACTATGAAGCACAGCACCGGCACACGGTAGCACTCTGTGGTAAGAAGCGCATCCGATTTCAACGTGGCTCTGGCTTTATGCTGGCTATTAGCCAATAGTATGCTACCCGCTGTTCGACGTCAAACCGCAGGCGACTATAGCTCTGAAGAGAGTGAGCACAGACCTCTGTATGAAAAGAAGGCGCCTGAGACAATGGCAACTTTGTACTCAGCTTGGAAACTCTTTCTGCCGCACACAGCTGCCAGACTTGGCTGACATATGGTGATAGCAGTGTCTGCTGTTGCAGGGTGCGTTTCCTCACTGAGCTCATGGTAGTTAAGATGTTATGGTCATCATCATTTTGGGCCTATTTATTTTTAATGTCCACTGCAGGACAAGACTCGGTGATCTTCAGTTTACCCTATCCGGTGTGAGCCATTGCCATTTTATCCATGTGAGCATCCGAATTAGGTTGCTTTATCTGGCGCTCTGTCATTCTCATTTGCAGAACAACCCTCGATAACCATTTCCTTAGCTGTAACTGACCGCAGTTGTCTGTACTATGCATTACGTGGTCGGCACAAGTCCATTTCTTTTGCTTAATAAATTACTGGTGAGGTGAAGATGCCCTGATCCACACCCTTTATTCAGTAAGTTACTAGTACTATATATAACAGCAATTATTGTGAATAGTCAATAACTAGTAATGCATACTGGCATTCACTAGCACATTTAAGCCTTAAATGCATGCTTTTTTTTTTTTCGAGCAAAGGAAAATACTCTTGACGTTGGTCTTGGAGCGCACGCCCAAACGTCGAATGATCATCGATTGTGGTAGTGTCTCCAGCAAAGTAGAAAATTCTCTGCAGAAATACGCAGCACCATGAGTTGAACGACTGCTAATTGTCTATTCGAGAAGCCTACAAGAATGTGCATGCTGTGTTTAAAGCTGTTCGACGAAACACGCAGTGCCTGACGTGCCTCCGTAGGGTACAATTGTAGCTGGAGGAGATACAGTGTGTTGGTTGTTGGCAAACCACAAATATGCAGCAATAATTAGGGGTAGGACAGTTGAAGTGGTGTACATATAATTCATATAAGAAAACATCATCACGTGTTACTTTTAAAGGTTGCCCTAATCGAACAACTTGTCCAGTCCATCTAATAATGTCTAGAGCGATGGTGCTGTTTTAAGACCATTTCTACAGCAGACAGATTCTATGGCACAAAGTAGTAACCTGTAAGTATACTGTACTATAGTACTTTGATAATGCGTTTTGTTATGACTGCGTGATACGATGTGCTGTATAGAGTGTTGTTACACTGGTAATTCTTATGTTACAGCTGATGTCTTGTGTAGTGCAAGGTATTTAGTGTTTTTTCGTGAAGGCAGTTTTACTGTAAACATGACCATATTAGTAAGCCATTCTTTGAAGGAGTGAACAGACGCGACGCAACATCTGTTTTCGTCTCTTCCGCCTTAGGTGGCGGTCCCCAACCATGAAAACTGGTCTATATTTCTCGAGCAGGTGAGTTAGGTGCATGTGCTTTAATTAAGTGTACCTCGATACTGACATCCAGCGGCTGTGCAGTACAATTAGAGACACCTCCCTATGGATAATGGCACTGTAGCATGCGCCAGTTTGTTCTTGTGGTTAACAGGTTAGAAAAGCGGCTGTGCAGTACAATTAGAGACACCTCCCTATGGATAATGGCACTGTAGCATGCGCCAGTTTGTTCTTGTGGTTAACAGGTTAGAAACTCTATGAAAAATGATTGCTGTTGCTCTTGCATGAAGTAATGTTTCGCTGAGTTTGTTCGGGGTAGTACAAACAATTGCACAGTAAAGTGGTCAGACAAGCCGTGTAGGTGTGTGCAAATATTCTGGATTGATTCAGCCTTGAAGCATAACAGTGGTTCACAAAGTTTGAGGCTGTGAATCTCATTGCATTTGATTGAACAAGAGTTTAGAAAAGAACAACCAATCTAACTCGCAAGAAATTGGTAGTTGCAATAGGTTCAAGATCGAAGTCTATGTTAATCTATGAACGTCATTCAATTACTGTTAAACCAGAATATATCAAACGTTTGTGACATCCCTTTGGAAGTACCAAGCAAAAGCATAGCATAAATCAAACCCCCGATCACATCCTCATTCAGTATATTGAATGCCACATTGCACTTCTATATCATAGAGTATTCTAATATTAATTAGAGCGTACTCTAGCGCTGCCGTCGTTCGGCGACCGTGGGAATGATGGGTAGTACACAGCCTTGCCTAGTCATCATACTTGCGGGTGGCGAATCGCACTTGCGGCTTTGTTCATTGCTGTGTTTCGGTTTTGTTTTGAAGAAAAGGACGAACCCTTTTGAACATCATAGCCGGATTTGAATAGGTGAGCCTAAAAAATTAAGGTAGTGATAAACTATTGCTGATTGCTATTTCATTGCAAAGGAGTCTCAAGCCATGCGAAGCCAGATGAAAACTAAAGTATGAAGACTGGGCAAATCTGTGGACTACCCGTCATTTACATGCTCGCAGAAGTGCCATGCGTTGTAGCTCCCATAGACACTAGCGACACAGTTCCCTCCAGTGTATTTACTGGGAACTCTATGTTCTGTAAAAACTTAGCTTACGATAGATTAGGTTGGGTAGGTTGGTAGCACCACCTATTCTAACTGGATCACAGCTACATCGTGTGTCATTACAAATATTCTTCCTGATAAATCGGTGCCATTTTTGAAGCCGCTGTCAGATGGGGCAATGAATTGGAAGGGTAGCGCAAACTGGGGAAAGTAAAGAATTAAATTTGTCTCGGAATACAGATTGCTTCAAATGCAGAAGGATTTGTGCTCAGTCATCATGAATTTAATTTAATAATCTTCACAGTGACAGAACTGTATAAGACAGTGAAACATGCTATCAGTGGAGAGATCTGCACAGTTAGCAGTGAAGCATGCCACCAGCGGTGGTTGAACAAGCATGCTCTTTAAAGAATGCAGAAGGCTTACCACACCAATATTTGCATTCTACGAAGTTGCATTGATGAATAATGCATCAATACACATTCATGCCTTCAACACGGCCTTGAGGGCATAAATCGGCAAATTCCCACAGTGTCAGCTTGATGTATTTTGCAATTATAGCTCGATACATTGAACTAATTTACGATCCCTTTTGAATCTGATATACCTGTGACTGTTATAACAATGGCTGGTGATATTAAGGCACTGCTCTCTTTGGTAAACGATTTTTTACTTGCAACTTTCGTCTTTGCGCGACGTTGGTCAGGTTGTTAAGGGCAACAAGAAGGCTCGGCAGAAGGCTGAGTCTCCAAAGGTGAGAAAACGAAAGCCTGGACGTAAGTACACATCGCCAATTTGTGGCTTTGTGAAAGCCGCAACTTGTGCATGACAGGAAAGCATTGGTTTTGTTCCCAAGCAAAAACTTGAGGAACCGCTGAGTTCGTTGTTTATAACATCATAACATTATAAACAACGCGTTGTTTATAACATCATAACTAGCATTGTAATATTGTTTTTTTTTTTATGCAGGAGTAGTTCTCAGAGAATCCCTCTGATTTGAGAGTAGCAAATAATGAGTATAAATGTAGTAAGTAAAAACATACGCAACCAGGAGCAGAATAATGGTTAAGGCTATTTCCTGAACGCTGCTCATTTAGCATATTCCAGTTTGTACAATGATAGCTTAGGTATATTTACAATGCATCCTGTTACTTTCCCACTGTTAATTTCCCACTGAAATTGCAACAAAATAGTAACATGCTGCGGAGAGTATTGTTTTGGTCTCGCTGATACAATAATGCGATTTTCAATGCTGGTCGTTGCATGACTGGGCTGAGGATTTGCTTTGCCTTTCAAAATTATCTTCTCACTATTTGCCGGGGGTAGCAGTGAATATAGAAAATTTATTCACACAACCTTTGTTACCTCAAAAAGATGGAGATAATGCACATTGTTTTAAAATTTTGTTTACAGATACCCCTAAAATGCCTTAAATGCAACAGTGCATAGGGGAAGGTTCTAGATAAATATGTTATGTCATAAGTATGTTAAATTGTAAACAAAATTGGTAAACAAAGCAATATGGTAAACATTATCAGATATCCAGAAAACAAGTGTTACAGGTAGGCGTATGATACAATTTGTCACTCTATATTACTGCAAAAACTAAAACATTAAGGTATCACAAACGATTCCCTTGAATTCTTTTCCAGCTATTTATCCTCACGGAAACAAAGGGTAGTAATGGGCGACTATTATTCAACATTCATCACATTCACTAGTGGACTCTCACTAGTATCAGTGCTGGGACCAGTGTTATTTGCAATACACATTAATAACCTCCCTGATGCTTTACACAACTATACCGCGCTAATGTACGCGGATGACACAGCTTTATTATTCACTGGTGACACACTCTCAGCACTGCAAATAGAAGCGATGGATGATTTAGTAAGGATTTCTTCGTGGTTTGCTCAAAGCAAGCTAACTCTAAATAGCAATAAAACTAAATATGTAGTTTTTTGCTCCAGGAGAAATAACGTTGACACCAGTCACATAAGTATTAGCTTAAACAATAGCCCCATACAAGAAGTAGACACATTTAAATATCTGGGCGTGATTTTCGAACAACATATACATCGGGAAGCGCATATTTAGAGCGTGTGCAGGAAGGTTGCGTGCGGATGTTATCACCTCATTAAAGCATGGCAATATTTTACCCGTGAAATACTTAAATCTCTATATTATGCATTTCGCCATAGCTATATCAGTTATTGTTTAGAATCATGGGGTGTAGCTTACAAGACATACCTACAACCTTTACAAAAATTACAGGAATGGGCACTGAAAATAATTCTAACAGTGGCAATGATAGAATTCACGACATTTTCCAGACACAGCAAGTGTTATTGCTTACAGCTCTGTGTAATCATAAAATTTCAATTTCAGTTAATAAGATTATGTGCACTGATTTTTCCTATATCTCGTAACGTGTTGATGCACAGTACAAGACATGCGCTGAAAGGCAACCTAAACTTATCTAAATGTAATAATGTATACGGTGAAAGAGTGATTGAACTCAATGGAACTAAAGTCTGGAATGTTCTACCTGTGAAGGTTATAACCGCACATAACTTTAAGCAGTGTAGTAAATTCTTTTTTCTTGCAAATCAGGACCTTTAACCTATCTGCTAACACTAATCCGGTGCACTTCATAGAAACCATTGTTCATTTGTCTGTTAATATATGTAATTGTATAGCTATATGTTAGACTGCACTGACCTGTATGTATATTATCAATGCTGGACAGGACACTAGCCTTCCCAGGCTATCGGTCGAGATATCTGTATATGAAGTATTGTACGAGAAAATGAAAATAAAGCACTTGCAAAAAAAAGAACAAAACCATACACAAGTCAGAGAATCTGTTATGATACACGTGTAGTATAATGTTCTACAAATTATAAAGGGATAGTTAAGCACTGTATGATAGATTTTCAGAAACACAAAGAAGAATGTAAGTCATAAATGTCTAGTTACTACCAAATATAAAATATCAGTGCTACAAAGAAGGCTTCCCTTTTTGAATGTAGCACAGTCAACTTACTGAAAAAAACGTTATGTTTGCACATTTGTCATAGTGCTGTGCACAACTGTTTTTGGGTACATTCAGTTATTTGTACCTGTCTGTGTGATTTGTTACACTGCTTGTGACTCACACTGGTAAGTCTGTCGTGTCTGTGTGAGGTTTGTCATATCTGTGTGTGAGGCCTGTCGTCTCAGTAAACAACATCAGGCAGCTTGCTATTGCTGAAATGATAGGTCCTAGCAGGTCATGTATATACAAATTGTGCTTAAATCGTCCTGCTTTGTACGTACAGTGATAGCAATGATCACAATGTAAGCAGTGCTGGGCTCATGGTGAAAATTCATGAGTGAGTCATGTCAAGTTGGGGTTTTGGTCACAAATTTCTCACCATACTCTAACTTATGTTCAAAAATGGCTTTGGAACATCCATTCTTGTTTTCTTTCGTACAGTCATCATTAGAGATTGTTCTGATATGTTTATTTATTCTGCAACTTTCTCAGTTTAGGCATACTTTTGCTCCCAAAGTGGTGTATGGAATGTATAGTATTTTAAAACCTAGGTATGGTACGTCTGTCCCGTCACGTTCTTTCCTTCTACTCCTGCTGTTTTCCACTCCTCATACAGCCTACAATATGTTGCACTAACTGGCCCAGCATACCACTTTAATGAATGTCACGATGTCACAAATTTTAGCGATCTGTGCCGTCACGATGACATCATCACATTGCGATTTTTTTTTTTTGCAACGCTCATGTTGACGTTGATGGTCGCTTTTTGTGTTTGATGAGGCAACTAAGGCATAAAAGGGGGTTTTTACTTGACGGCCACTTGCCCTCTGTTCTCGCAGAGTGACGTTTCGCTGATTCACGCTCTGATTGTGTTCGGGGCGGATGTGAACCAGCGGAATCAGAAGGGGGAGACGGCGCGTCACCTAGCGGCTACGTCTAAGCTGAACAAGAAGGACGTCGTGCTGTACACTCTGCACGCAGTTGGGGCACATCGCTGCGAGCAGGACCGTGGCTGCAGCGATGGGTGCAGTCCGACGGGCACCTTCGACGGCGTGCCGCCTGAAAAACCGGACTTCATACGGACACCTCGCTGTGAGTGGCACTTCTGTTGATAATGATGTTTCGAGAAATGCATTCAAACGTGCCTTTGATCTAAAAATGGCTCCAGAAAATTAAGAGATAAGGTCAAACAAATTCGCATGCAGCCAGAGGTGCGAGCTTGGTGACCTCTAAATTAGAGGGATTCATAAAGTGGGAGGAAGTGGGTGTGGGGGCAACGCACTGAGGCAAAAGCGACTTGAGCATTTTGCCCAGGACCAGAAAATTTCGGAACATATGTCCTTAGTTATTGTATTCTTCTTTACGGTGGCACTAGCATTGTATTTCAGGATATTTATGGCCGTGCCCATATAATTAGGACGATTGCACAAAACTTAGGAGTCGCCCAGGATAGTCATGAGAGTTAGAAAATATGCACAACACAGGCGCTGTACTGCAATATTGTTAAATATAGAAAAGCCATACGTTTTTGTAAAGTCCAAAAAGAACACATGGCCACACAACAAAAGCAAAAAAGCTCGTGTTGATGACTGATTGAAGTCGTTGACCTTTTGGGCCTTCAAATACATAAAACTCTAATCCCAAATAGCCAATCAATGTTCTTTAAATTTGCTCTGCTGTTTTCTATATCATTTGGAACTAACTAGCCTGCCAGTACCTCTTGGGCAAATTTGCTTAAATATAAAAAAAATTACTTCTGTAATCGTTCATGTTGCTTCAATAACAAATGCATACATGTAATGGTTACTTCATGTAGCATCTTGACATGAAAATAACAAAATGTAAGATTTGTTTTAATTTTTACTGATATTAACTTGTATCACTGTAGTGACTAATATCACAAAGGTGTTTTTGTATCGGGAATGGCTTCTTGGTAACGTGGTCCAGCGGCAGTGTATAGTCAAAGTGAGTGCTTGATGAAATATGAACTTTGTATTTCTTACTTCTCTTCTTTAAGTGAAAAGCACTTTAGGGGCCTGGCTTGCCATCCATCTATGAATCTTGTGTGGCATGATCATGCTCACAGTAAAAGGCTCGATACAGGCCATAACAAGGTTAGCAATTAAGATTGTGCAAATATTCGAATGCTTCGAATATTCAAATGAATAGTTGAGTATTTCTATTTAATTTAGCGAATATTTTTGAAGTATTCGCAATGAACGAATAGGTGTATATTAATCCACATGTCATTGCCTGTAAAGATGGTTTCACTGCAATGTAGGAGCACTAAACAGTGAAAACACGTACACAAAAAAAATTTGCTTTGCCGTCAAGCCCTCCTTTAAGTTTAAAGGGGCCCTGCAACATTTACTGAACATGGTCAGAAAACGCTGCCGATCGGTAGTCGAGGCTGCCGGAAACACGCGAGCCAAATATTCTAGCGCAGCACGTGGCCTGTGATTCAGAATAAATTTTCAAAGCTAAAAATTGCTTTCTTTCCTCGGCAAATGACACTACATGCTCAAACATCACTTGTCGCAGCCAAGGAAAAACATACGGCTCTGGTCACAGGCATTGGCTGATTTGAGCATGGTGCGCTCGTCGTTACCAGGGCCGCCGCTTGTCCATGAATACGTGCGCGATCTCACTGAAAAGCCGTGTATTCGAAGAAAAAAAAGAAAGGGCGCTCACACTCACAAGGTGCATGTGGAGTATTTTCTTTTGCTGTGCATTTCCTCCCTGCTTAGCTTCCAGCTATTTCATCGGTTTGAGAAGAGAGAATGCAATTGCAGTGTGCGACAAATTTTCGGAACTTCGCTAGTACTGGACTGGTTTTAGAAACTTCACGCCGTAAATTTGTGAGGCAAAAAGCATACTTACTGGCTACATGGCTACTTTAAAAAGTGTTGCAGGGCCCCTTCAAAGGAATATGTTACCCTCAAATCAATTCTTCATTTTATTAAGCTTGTTATGATGGCTTATTTGATCCAAGCACAATAAATTTTAAGACGTTAAGTATCTTACAGGTTATCACTGGCATCCTACCGAAACTACTGCTCAAGGTTGTTTCGGCTTCCTTTGAATGAAAAATATAAATGGCATTTGCATAGAGCCCCTATTTTAATTCAAAAGAAATATTGTGCAGGTTAGTTAGTTCATGATAAATATTCCTTTTTTTATATGTCATACATACCATTCAAGTTCGATTCGAAATTATTCTATCAAAATGACTTCGCTTCGAACCAAAAATTCACTATTCGCACAAGTCTATTAGCAATGCTCAAAACCAGGTTAAAATCAGCAAGCAAGGTCTAAAATAGTATGGTTAACAGCGATAAGCAAGAAGTGATCACAATAATTGACTACTAAAGACGTTTTGGAAACATGCGCGCCGCCTCATTGCAAAGCGCATGGTTTCTCCTCTCGCCGGCTTTCCACAGGACTATATCGGAAGGGGGAAACAACATGGTGGAACTGGCTGCAGATGGCATGTATATCAACTGCCGTAACAAGCAGGAAATCAATAAAGCACAGCAAAAAGTAGCACACATGTTTCGCACCAAGTTTGTGAATCTTAACGATTCTACACGTGCTGACAGACTGTGACTGCACATAGCATTGAAGCTCACCAGAGTGAGCAAGTGAAGTCATTGCTCCTCCTGGTTTGTTGCTGCAGTGTACGACGAGTTGATGGGGGCGTCCATAGTGCGAGAGGCGGTGCGGCGACGACTGCAGGAGCGGCGCGAGGGGCAACCACAATCGCGCAGCCGCGTGTTGTGCCTAGACGGGGGCGGCATCCGTGGCCTCATCATCATCCAGATGCTGGTAGCCCTGGAGGCCATCATTGGTCAGCCTATCCTGGACTGCTTTGACTGGGCAGCCGGCACCAGCACTGGCGGAGTCCTGGCGCTTTTGCTGGCGCGAGGTAAATCAGACCGCCATTTTGATGTGTCAGCTGTAGTTGCCTGGTGGGCTTGTTTTCACCAAAAATTGTCTTTATGCACTTTAGATTCTGGTTTTACAGCCAAGCTGTCTGCAACACTGTGCTGTCATTCTTGTAATAACTGTAGCAGTAGTAGTTGTAATAGTAGTAGTAGTGTCATGCAGGTCACATGACCATAAAGGAGAAGTTAATAAAAAAAATGACGATAATGCCACTAGCGTTCCTGTGTAGCCATGAAAGTAATACATGAGGTGGGGGAGTGAAAGGGCACAGCCTCATTGGAAGATTATCGTAGCGTTCCGCTGTGACTGTGAATGTGCACATTATCACATGAGATCAGCGTGGCTAAACCTGAATAACTAAAAAAAAAATCCTTAGAGAACACCTTGTCGAAACTTCCGAGGAAAATGTAATGCATGGCAAAAGGGGTGACAGCTTCGTTGTCCATTGGCTTTCACTGCGTGGAACTGACTCAAGTTTTGTGGTCACTTCTATTGCTGGGCCTGCTTACATGGGTTGAATTGAGTACAGCATACATAAATGCAAAGATAATACGATATGCTGTGTCGTAGTATTACTACATAATTGGAAGCTGAAAAGTATAGCATCTTTGGTAACCAAACGTGGGCCAGCTTATTTCCTGCATATGACTGGCTAAGAAAATAAACAACTGTTTTTTCTGTATGATTTTGCCGACTCTACTTGTGTGTCTCTTTGCAGGAAAAACGCCCAGACAGTGCCTTCAGCTCTACTTCAGCCTTAAAGACAAGGTGTTCACAGGTACACGACCACACGATGCCGACTCCTTAGAAAAATTCCTCCAGCGAGAATTGGGGGAGGACACTGTGATGACAGACATCAAGCACCCTAAGTGAGTTTTTAGCGTCACTCAATGAAGTAACCGAGACAGCATACGAAAATCGGTCAAGCTAATAGAGGCTCACAACTACGTATGACACATGTGGTCAAACATAGGAATACGGGACAGAGAACAAAAGTTAGTGCTGACTGCCAACTGATCTTTATTCCGCAGAAGTGCAGAAATCGATAATTACAAGCCTAATCGAAACATTGTCAAGTCGTTTAGCATTTGCCCACGATTGCACTAACAACCAGCCAGATAATCATGCTCAAGCTGCGACAGTGCAACGAACTATGTGCTCACGTAGTGGTCACCTAGCGTGCATATCTTTTCCGTTTCTATAACCTCACAGGTTATGTGCGACCTGTGCCTTGCCACTACAGCGCACTAATGATGAGAAAAGGAGGCCTGAACCGCAATCACGGACATAAATGACAAAATACTTACGAGGAAAATGATATTGCTCATATTACTAGAATACTCTTTCACTATACTATGATCACCACACTTGTGCGAAGACGATTGGTAAACGAGAAAACGTGACAAAAAGAATTAGCTGGGGACGCCACATTTGAACTTTCTGCACCAGTGACCGTGACATCATTAATTACGACAGTGCCCATTAGAGTCTTCGAAGTTCCCAGTCGATAAAAATGAAAAACATTGTACTCTATGGGGACCAAAGGTTTAACATGCTAAGTTTCGGGAAATTTTGTGTACTTGGAAGCAGACTTGGAAATCGGCGATCTTGCGCATGGGCATTTCAACACGAACTTCAGAAACGAAACACGGACCTTATTTTTTCTTTTCTCTTAATTAACAAATTATGGTGAGATTAATGTAATTTGAGTTTTCAGAGCACAGCTTGTCACTGTAAACCAATTTGTCTCACTTTAGTGCCTCTTTATGACACGTACCGGTCTGGGCTCATTATGCCTCTTCCTTTTTCGTACGTTGACGCGCTATGTGATACGCCATCATGAACTGAAACTAACTCATCCACGCCTGTACTCCTGTATAATAGAGGTTGTTTTGTGGGGATGGCTGCCAACAGGTTGATGATCACGGGCGTGCTTGCGGACCGACATCCAGCAGCACTCCACCTATTCCGCAACTACGACTCGCCGAAACAGATCCTAGGAGTCGCAGAGGAGGAGTCAGAGTTTCCGTCGTGCACGCCACCACATGGTTTGTCCCATGCTGTGCCTATCTCATGTGTTAGCTGAAGGCAGAGTACAGCTGATGGTTCATTATATCAATGATTTGATGCTAGAGACACGGTACACTTTTTGGCACGACAAGTAAGTCTTTGTGGTATGCTTTGCCACTTTAGAAAGCTGCATTGCAATGAAGCTCACTAACGAAAGTCATTATCATGGGACACAGATAAGGCCTTTGTTGCGTGAGACATCTGTCTCTATATTTAGATGCACTTGTTGCAAAATTTTTAAAAATTTTTGCGGGGTGTGTTTCCCAACAGAACAGCTAGTGTGGCGAGCTGCACGAGCGTCGGGAGCGGCGCCCACCTACTTCCGGCCGTTTGGTCGCTTTCTCGACGGTGGGCTCATCTCCAACAACCCAACCTTGGACGCGATGACGGAAATCTGCGAGTTCAACGAGGCCCTCAAGGCAACGGTGGGTCAACAGTGCTACTTTGTCCGAGCCGTGCGCATAATTTCACAGTTACTGGTCCATTGCTAGGTTACATTGGCCTAACATAACCTAACAGTAGGCATGACGATAGTTACAGCGCGAGAACAAATTGACGACAAAGAGACAAGACGGACACGAAGGCCTATAAGAAGGACACGAAGGACTTCTTGTCTCTTTGTCGTCGTTCTGTTCTCGCGCTATAACTATCGTCATGTCATACAAACTAACCCAAGCTGTCACACTTCTAACAGTAGGCTTGAGCGAATAATGAATTTCAGGTTCGAAGCGAATTGTGATTTTGGTCGAATAATTTCGAACCGAGTTTGAGTAGTGTATATATCACATATAATGAAGGAATAGAAGCATATTTGTCATGACCAAACTAACCTGCACAATATTTTTTCAAAAATTTAGACAAGGCCTGTGCAAATGCCATTTTTGTTTTGTGTGGGAAGTGGAAACAACAATAGTAGCAGGATTTGACCTTCCGTAGAATGCAAGTGATAGCCTGTAAAATATGTTACGTTTTAAAATTTGCTATACTTAGAGTATATAAGTCAGTATAACGAGCTTTTAAAATAAAGAAAATGAATTGATGTGAGGGTAACATCTTCATATAACGTTGAAGTTGGGTTGCGAGGCAGCGAGGAATTCTCCTGATTATGTGTTTTTATGGCTCAGCACAACTTAGCAGCAGTGAAGTCGCTTTTACAAAGGGTTACATGTGAACTAATATACACCTAGATAGGTGCTTTTTCACTGCTAAGCACGCCTCTGCTGCAGTGAAACCACCTTTACAGACTGTTACTTGCGAATTTATATGCATCTATTTGTTCGTCTTGAATAATTAAAATTCGATTCGAAGCGAATTCGGATACTGCATTATTCGTTTGAATATTTGAAGCCTTCGAATATTCGCCCAGGCTTACCTAACAAACTGCATTTGTAACACGCGGCGTATGCCAAGTGAACTGTTACATACTACTAATGTTTAAAGCCCATTCGTCATCTTGGTGGCCAGTAAAGTGCAAAGACGTGGTAACACTGCATGGAAAGAGCGCAGAACAGAACTAGGTACAGGGAACGCACAGCATAAAAATATACATGATAGTAGCACTTCGTAAGCTTACTCGCTTCAGGCTGCAGTAGGACATTGTGGACCAGCAGTGGGCACTTGAAGTGGCTACTACATAGACGGTACCTGCTGCGTAACAAGTCATTGTTACGGCCCGTAAGACGTCACACTGTGATGGGACAAAATCTGTGTTTTTGGATGCCATGATTTAGCACCAGTCCGTCGTCACATGCTATTGCTAAACAAGCTCTACTGTGTGTACCGTTCTAAACTCAGATAGCACGACTGAACAGGAACTCGCCTATAAGGAAAGCCACCAAAAATGAACACAATGCGTCGGTGGGCTCGTTGGTGAGAATCCACACTGTTATTTAGTGCAAAACAAGATATCACGATACAAAAGACAAGACAAAGTGCTTTGTCCTGTCTTGTGGTGTAGTTTCTTGCATTAAAAGCACCATGAACCAAAGATGAAGCAATGTTCAATTTAGTACTAAGGATGAACCAACTAGCTCTAATGAAGATGTTGACTCTAAATGCTTGGTGTTAGTATACACAAATGTCACGCCGGATATTTTGAGTATTGAACGTTTTGGACCCACGGTCATATCTATTTGAAATGCTCTTTTGTTCAAATCCAACCAGGGCCAGGCAGACAAGGTTCGCCCCCTAGGTGTCGTTGTGTCCCTAGGTACTGGCAAGGTGCCTGTGGTGCCAGTGACGGTCATTGACATGCTCCACATGGGCACGGGCATCCTTGGAGCTGCCAAGATGGCCTTTGGAGCCAAGGCACTGGGACAGCTCATCATTGACCAGGTAACGAGCTCTATTCTTGCGAGTGTGATCTTTTGCACTATCTGTTCAATCATAAGACTTTCGTTCCTTCCGTGAGACAAAAGGAAGTACTTGGCATACTCTGAATGCACAGTGCATAACTTGATAGTCAAACAATATTTTTGCAATGCTATGCCATTTTAATTTGCAATATATTATACACAGTACAAACGAGGCAAGTACAAGGGAGGATGGCAGTATGAAGTGATGAAAACTCATTGAACTGGGAGTGGACTCATACTCACTAGTGCGCAAGCTGTTAGCCACTTTGACAGAAAAGCACTCTTGTCATGTATAAGAGTGTGCTCAGCCCCCCCCCCCCCCCCCCGCTTGCTGTGGATGGACAACTAACGCGTGTTTTGAATGTGGAGCACTTCAGGGGCCCGGGCTGTGGTATGATGTCATCGTTCGGCATAATGCAGGCATAGCCATCTGTACGTAAAGCATAGTTATCTGTAGCATATCAAGCGGGCGCTTGCATCATGAAGCTCTTATTGTTCTTGACAATGATATCAAGTGCAGAGCACCTTCGGGGCCCGAGATGTCGTGTGCAGTCGTCGCTTGGCAAAACCATGTATAAAACCATGCATAGAAGAAAAGCAAGCAAATCAGAAACAAAAACAGAAAGAAAAAATTAGAAATAGACAAAACCGAGGAGAAACAAACAAGGCTTCACAGCTCTGCACTTCTTTCAGGCTTGGTACCACTAGTGTCTTAATTTTTTTTTTCTTGTTCTTCTATCGTGATGAAGCTGCTAATGTTTCAGCATTAAAATGACTTGCAGTTTGCTTAAACTTCATCTATAAGAGTGCAACGCAACAGCGTTATTGGACCTTGTTCACATTGCATTTTAATTTGCTTGGTCGTCACCTAAACCATGCCATTTGGAGCCGAACGCCTGGGATCGTGATATTGGCTGTTGTAAATTTTCCAAGGGTGCCTACAGAGCAATTGTTTCGCCGTAATTCTTTATTTTGCGAAATACCCACTATGTGTAAGGCAGTACACACACCGTAAAAACCTCGTTAATTTGAAGTCACTGGGGCCGCAAGAAATTTTCGAAATGAGCGGGTTTTCGAATCAACGGAACATAAAAAAGTGGGATGCAAAGAACATGCCATTATTCGAAGTAATCAGGGCTGATGGTTTTCTGTGCCGGCTAGATTGCGGCTCGAAGGGTTATGTTTTCTTGCAATACCTGGTCTTAGTTTTGCCGCAGACACGGAGGAACAGCGGGCCTCGCTGTTGCCAGTGAAAAAAAGAAAATGCTGTCGTGATCGACTAAAATGCATGCCTGCGAAAAATGGGATGTGCTTCACTGCAACATAGTAATGACACGCAGGCGGCACATCGCCTGCTTCTCGCTGCATCAGAACGTCATGGTTGCGGCTATTCGCCAATTCTTTCATGTAAAATAAAGAATTTATTAATGGCCAGTGTGACGACATTCGTGATATGATTTGGCTGGAAAATGTGACCATTGAAGCTTTCGAAGTAGGTGTTGGAGGCAAGAACTCCGCCAACAGCGCAGGTGCACAAATAGCTGGAGCAGGGGGCAATCGGCGGTTCGCATACATCGGGAATTTCGCCATACTGTTGTTTATTCAATTTCTTTACAATCTCAGAAAGAATGGGTAAATCATGATGCGCTGATGTAGCGAGAAACATGCGATATGCTGCCCGCACGTCATTGCAGTGTTGCAGTGAAGCATATCTCGTTTCCCGCAGGCGCACGTTTCGGTTGACTTTCGGCACACGTTTCGGTTGAAAGCAGTTATGAGATCAAAACTCGGGTCTCGCGCAGGGCTGTAGATGTCCGCCGCCGCCGTTGCCCGTAACCACTGTCGCACAAAATAAGAAAAGAAAACCTAGTACCAAGGACACAGTGAGGCTCGAACCCAGGTCCACTGCATGCCTGCCCAGTATTCTACCACTGCGCCACGCCGGTGCTTGGGACTTGTTCGCAAAGTTGCCTCAGGCAGGCTTGATGTCGGGAAAGGAATCGCATTAATATCAGTAATAGACAGTTTTAGAACTGTAAAAAAAAAAAAACAAAGCATCACACAATGCCATTAGTGCGACGAGTTGGTCACCCAATGCTTCAACAAATTAAAAAAGCTTGTTCTTGATCACCTATTAACTTTGGTGCATACCATCATCATCAGTCATCGTCATCAGTCAATGCATGGACAATTGGAACAAAATTCTTTGCAAGTGTTTAGCAGATACCACGCTTCTCAAAAGAATGACGAAGGATAGCATAGCGAATGCCGGCCTACTTCCCAGAAATTATTATTAATGCTGTAGTGGGTACCCAGCAAGTGTGCTTGCAGCAGTTACCCAATGAGTGTTAAGAAAAGGCTCTGAAAAGCCACTCTTCTAGCTTTCGCTGTGCCTGTGCTTTGCCTTCCACGCAGGCCTGGCATTTTGTTTTCTTCTTTCTTCTTTTGCATCGGAAGTATTGGGGTTGGAGCGCTTCAGCTGGCACTCGTTATTATCACTACATTGCATTGCCCTGTGGCTCTTAAGTGCCATCGTTTTCACGAATTTACGGCGAAATCGGCATCGGAATGGGCACATGGCACCCAAAGTTTTCAAATTAACCGGACTGGTGCTGACTGCTGCTTAAAATTATCCGCTCAGACATACAATGCAAAATATGGGACTACGAAAATATATCGAATTAAGAGTTCGAATTAATGAGGTTTTACTGTACACTGTCATCCTTTATGAAAAAGAACACGTGAGTGCGTGGCCTACGTTCTGCGGCGGCTGCCTACAGGACCGTCATCAAGCGACAGCTAAAGACATTGGCTTTAGGTGTCATCTATTGGCAAACAAAACGAGTTATGGCCGCTGGGCAAGCACTGCAAGATACTGTAGGCAGCCGTTGTAGAGAGCAGGTCACACGATCGCGTGTTCCCTTTCATAAAGAACGACAGTGTACATTAACAAGGTTAATTAACAGTGCTCTGTTCTCGTCTCTTCTATTTCCTCCTGTCTGTTAAGCACTTCCTTCGTCTAGCAGACAATGTACATGGTTGCAAACTTTGTTGATGCAATGAATGATGACTAATAGCTTTGACTAATAGTAATGGTTTGACCACTTTCAACCACACACTCATAATGCAGCTTGCATGACCTTATGCCTTCTACATGTATTGCATCTGTTAACGTGACACCTATATAATGTCTATTTCTGAACTAGTCTCGAACACTGGTGTGGCTCTGTGGTAGAGCACTCAACTTACACGCAGATTTTCTGAGTATTTCTCTGTCCACTGTGCATTTTTCACCCACGGACAATGCCACCAATGGCAGATTTCCTGCAGCGCAGGCTCTTTTATTTCATTAGGATAATTTCAGAAAATGAGTAATCCACTTACTGCACGCACCAAACTACGCACGCAGGCCACGCAAGCCAACGGCCGGCTCGTCGACCGGGCACAGGCGTGGTGCCACACGATCAATGTGCCCTACTTCCGCCTCAACGCCCCCATATCTGCGGACGTGTGCCTCAACGAGACCGACAACAAGCTGCTGGTTCGGGTGCTCTGGGAGACTCTAGTCTACATGCGAGCTCGTCGTGCCGAACTTGACGAGCTCGCCGAACTTCTCCGGCCCTGAGTGACATTGAGGAGCAATGGACGCTCAAAATCCCATTCCATCCCGCGGTGTGAACGCAACTGGCCTGAGGCCGGCGGCACGACAACACAGCAGGTGCAAGAACAGAAGGGCACGACTGCCTTCGACCTTTCTGACCCGAGCATCACCATTTGTGGCCGCGAAGCAGTCAGTTAGGGTGCCACTTGGGCTGTTGTTTCAAATTGCGCAAATTTATAATTTGTTATATAATTATACGAAGTAATTAACAAATTTTTCATTTATTTATATCTTGCAATGTGATACACGTATAGATAATAGTAATACAATTTCTTATAAGGTTTTTATGTACTTGTTAGCTTTTTGTCTGCATTTAAGTTCACTTTTGAGTGTCTTAACCGACTGCAACTAAAATTTCACAGAACAGTGTGCTGAGTGTTTAGTAATGAAATGCTCTCAGAGTCCCTGATTCATGCACACTTTACAATTTCCATGGACCTACACAATCTGTATGTCTAAGCAAATCGTGTGCGTGAGTCGATATGTAGTTGAGCTTTGCTTTCACTGCTTATTGCATACAAATATTCTTGGAATGATGTCTGAATGTGCCTCAGTAGGTCTCAAGAACTATTTGCAATATTTGTTTCAAAAAAATAGCTAGATGCGATGTAGCTAAGTTTTCCTTAAGTTTACTACATTGCCTGCATCTCAATGTGGCACAGCTAGTTCTAGGCAAGCGTCTCCACTTACACGTATGCAGAACTTTGCTGTGCCAAGCACTCGCTGTGGCGAATGGTAGGAAATCCTCCTTCAATCAGTGGCAGGCCACTTCTTATGAACTCTCCAATACAGATAACACTGGCTTGTTGCAAGGCTGCCTTGTGTGGCTTGGACATGAACTAGCGTAGCACTAAGCTTTCATGCAAAGTGGCAGTGTGGAAGGTTAAGGGGTACATTAGCACTTGAAACAATTTTTATTTCTAAATCAACTTTGAAGAAACTTGCTCAGTCTCTATAAATTTGTGCACCGATTTTAAATATGCAGTAATTTTTCTAGCACAATGTGTATTTTTTATAAGAAACATTTCATATGCCCTTTGAGGAACATGACTTCTTTTCTAAACTGAGCGAATTACACTGTAAATCTGCATATCACAATAATCCAGGATCAGAACTGTGTACATTGCAACAAGAATGAATGTTCTAAATCCGATAAGACAAAAGCTGTGGCCTGTTAAACATATATGAGTGAAATCCCACCTTAAAAGTGACCCGCTCGGGAATGTTCAACATACCACAACTTCTGTTCAAGTTGGTTTAGAACATTCATTTTTGTTTGCACTGCACGAAGTTCTGATTCCAGATTATTGTGATATGTGGACTTAACTTTTCAGAAAAAAATATTTCTCCTCGAAGGGCACATGAAATATATTTAATATCTTAGAAACTATACATTATACTAGAAGAATAACAGCAATTACATAAATATACATAGACTTAGCAAGTTTCATCGAATTGCATTTGAGAAAAAATATATAATTTTTAAGAGCAGTGTCCCATACTAAATAAAGGATGCAATGCAGACTGGAACAAAAGTGAGATCGGCACTTGTCCCGTGTGTGTATTTCCCTTGCCTGATGTTCAGCGCTTGCCATGCCTTTGAGTGTCCCCAGTTTAATCTTTAGCACTGCCATTCTGCATCCATCTAGCTTCCGTTTCTTCACTATAAGCTTCTGTTGCTACAAACATGAGCTTCGAGTTGAGTACTTAGTCTCTTAACATCATTTGTAGGATTTGGCAACTCCACATTGATGCAGCGATGCTAAGGTTGAATGCAATCGGTCATGAAAGTTCTCCAGGCTGAGAATTCAAGCGTGCATTACTCGTGAATTACATTTGCTCCAGAATCGGGAAATGTTAAGATTCGCACTTCTCGCCAACTGCACCTAAATCTAGGCAAGGTTGACAGCCTTGTTTCAATATGGATATTCCCAAATCGGAATATTCAAGCACTTTAATCCCAATACCTGGTGTCAGATTTGCATGAGAAGCAACAGTAAACAGCTTCGTATAGGAAGGGTTAATCTACTGGGGAATCTTTTGTCCACAACATTAAAGTTCACACACAAATTTCTGGGACATTTTTACAATTGCTAGGAAATACAAGCGCTGTACAAATTTGCTTTTCGTTATTTGATGCATTTTATACGGCACTGCTTACATAGTGCACCTCACCAATACTTGATGTAGGTTGAAACTTTTGTTGTGGTAGTACTAATATTGCCATTCTGCTGCACTAAGGTACTATTGTACACTACTGTACGATTGTTCAGTACAGTGTATTGTATAGCACTATACTATTCTGCATCTATGGCTGCCTTGGCACGAACTTCACAGGCTGCAGCAACATCACTTTCTAGGACTGCTGTAAAAAACTTTGCCTTAGTTAGTGCTGTACAGAAATTCTCAAAAAATGGTTCTTGTGAATGCTTTCTCGTTAGTCAAATTGCCTTTGTGCTTATTGGATCTATGTACATTCTCACTTAGCTTCTTTGGTATCTGCACCTTGCAGACACCTGTCACTACTGTCATATGTCGTCATTTTTGGGCAGCTCCGTCCGCTTACCCTGGAACATGCAGTTTCTTATGTGAGCAGTCTTCAGACTACAAAACCTATCGACACTTCTGGCAGCATCTTGAAAGCACGGATAGATGACTTCGATTGTGGCCAAATTTAGCCAAACTCGGCAAATTTTAACATGGGTGCTGATTTCCAGAAGTATTGACACAAGCAGTAAATCCTTTTGCCACAAAGTTTCTCTCGATATACTGATGAAGTACTTAAATAATGAGTTATACTAATGAAGCAAATGAGAGATAGTCTTGCCATCAGAACAGTGTTCCGACTACGTCATCAAAGTGATTTTTTTTCTTATATGACAAGGGTATTTCAGAGTGAAATGCATCATGTGCACCATCAATGGATGTGAAAAGGGGCTTTATTATAAAGGAGATGAAAAAAAAAAAGATGTTGGAAACAGAAGTATCCGTCTAGGTGCGCTATCACGTTCAATATACAGTGAAATGCGTGTGCCTTCACTGCAGTAATGTGATTACTCTGTACACAATTACTCATGAAGTGAAGAAACAAAATTTTGTGTCGGGACTCTTTTTAAAGAATGTCTCTTCTTAAAGGTGCTGTTCAGCATGCTACAGTGAACGCATGTACAATTTTAACTCGATTTCGATGTTTCTGCTCGCATATTCCCCCCGAGTATATCTTGCTGTATCCGCCAGGCAGGTCTGCATTTGCAACGTACTTAGCAACCAGATTTTTCAAACCTTACGAATGTATGCAGATCTACTAGGGCACATTCCTCTTTAAATGCCAAGAAGAAATGTTCTTTCGTAGGAAGTGCTCTTACTCTGCCAAGTTCGCAGAGCTGCAAGTAGAGAGCTTCGACGAGTCGACAGCATGCATGCCTCTTTCATTTGCCAAGCTGAGGTGATCTCTTAACGTAAGCGATTCCTTATGCATCGTGAAAAGCCTTCATAGCTTTAGTGCTACTCATTATGACATAGCAACCATTCCGCTATCCAACTTTTTCTGCTTTGGCTGATGTGATATAGTCACAGGGTTGTTGCACATGTGTGATGGAACATGCAAAGAATTTTTACACGTTGAGGAATGCTTCGTGTGGTCAAGTGTTGCCGTGGCTTGCATTATTTAATGTATGTTCTTGCATTAACAGTAAAGGCTCGACATTTATTCTGGTGGTGCCGCTTTGGTTGCGCCTGTTATCACTCGCGTGGCTGTGCCGACTGAGTGAACATTTCAATCATGCAGTTAGTATTGCTCCGAAATCTCAAGTGATGGTAAATCGCAACAGACTAGCAGGGCTCTCGTGGGAACATTTACGATTCCGTGCGCCACGAGACGTGTGAGAACTCCGGTTAAGTGAAAGCATCAGCTGCGAACACAACTCTACTGTGATATGTACCGCAGTGACTACTCCTCTGCTAGTGCTCGAATAACTACACAAGCTTCACAGCTGCGAAATATTTGCGACCTAGTTAGAGCAGCAGGTTACTTTGTTAATCCCGAGTTTCACATGGGCCTGTATCAAATGTGATTCGTTTGCAGATCTGTTTATTACGTGGTGAGCACATCCGCACCCCGACCAATGCAGTGCGTTTGTTGCTACCTCTTTATTCATATCAGGTAGGTACATAAAATGTATAACATGTGCACCATACTCCTATAACAACGAGTATCTACAAGTGCAACAGGAGTTGCCGGGTTTGTTTGCTGTGTTCAGAGAGGTGCAAAGGACATTGTAAAGCAAAGTAAAGGTATTGCTTACAAAATGCTATACAAAAGAAGCACAGGCTTGCTGAAATGGTTTCAAAAAAAAAAAAAAAAAAACTGATGGTTGACTTGTCAAGAAACTGTAATGTACACTTAAGGAGTGGCCACGAAATAAGCAGCCTAGTGTGTTAAGATTATATTTTGTTACGAACGGTGCTTTCTACATGCAGAAAGCGTATGATTTCTGTTGCTTCGGGAATCGTGCTCTGTTCCTATTTTGTTTACAATGTGTTTTTAGATATGCAGGTTGCACGTGCAACCTTTGTTATTGCATTTATATTGTGTTTACGTTAATTGTGTTGTATACCATAGAGCCACGAAATTCTAGCCAATAAAAGCTCAGTGCTTTCATGTATGCGTGATGTCTTCACTCGATCTCCTCTCAAGTCGCCTTCATAGGCTTCTCATTCTGGAAGGAGTGCAATGTTTACGAGGTGACGCATTGTTGGCCTCCCATGCGGGCAATTCTGTTGATAGAAACACACAAACACATGTGTGACAATGCGAGTCCACGCAGATTTGCAATCATGCCAAACGCGCAAAGTGTGAAAAGTTTATAAAATTGAAAATCACTGGGGTCTCCTAACTAACGCTAACACAACTTAAAGGGTTCTTCAACACGTCTCCAAGTAATCATGAATATCATCACTGAAGGAGCTTATTGCCTCACGAATCGACTTCTGCAAAGATTTTAAAAATTTGCCAAGTACAAGAAGAGTTACACGGATTTGTTGCGCATTAAATGGTTTCTCTTTCCGCACCAGCAAGTGCACTGAAAGCTACGCCAAGGGTTGAGAGGGGGGGGAGGGGACACGGGAGCAAGAAGTTACACAAGTTGGTCACAGCTCCTCATGAATGAGCTCGGGCAGTTCAAACGTGCCGCTTACTTTCGGTGTGATCGGGAGCACTTGCACGGGCATGTGGCGACATCTCACGGAGGCCGCGGTAACGGAGCAGCTTACAAGGTTCAAATCAGCCAAAGTCCGTGAATTTTGGGATTATGGAACGCTCACTTGGGTTTATGGCATCATTTGTTGGGAGAAGAGGCAACACCTATTTCCAATTAGTTTGGTTCAATTCGTTTGGGGAATCACCCCCCAATATTGTACAATGCTAAGATTTCATTTTAACACTTGAAATGTTAAGACATAGCTTCAAGGAAGACATTACTAATAAATGAGAGTCAAGTATCTGTAACAAAGAATTGTATTGAGATACACTTCCGAAGGCCTGCTCGGTGAAGTGGCAAATAAAAAAGGGGTGGGGTTATATAACTTTCAACGGCCACTTACAGGCTAGTATCAACATCTGCATACACCTTCATCCGTGCATGTGTGAGAGTAAATCAATTAAAACACCTTTAGTTCATAGCAAGAAGCATGCGTTCTAGGTTACTTCTGTTGCCTTTGTTCCACCATGAATTACGTGAATACAAAACTGTGCACACGTTCTGCCTATAAACTTAATATGTATGAGCTCTTATGGACATGTAGCAAGGTTTATGTGCAAGTAGCATGACACCAATTGGGCACTTCAAAGGAGCTATGTTCCGATGTTCCATGCACGAAGAAATACCACGCACACCAAGCACAAAAGTTAAACATGCCTGAAAATGAGCACTGCAAGAATGATTACACTCACCCAGGGGTGATGAAGTTCACCAAGATGACTGACAACCTGTAAAATAGGCCAACACAAGCACTTACCCCATTTAATATACATATAATTTTTTTTCACTACAGTCAAACAAATAGCTCGTGCTTGGTACAAAATCAGTTGCATAAGTTGAATGGCAAAAATGCAACATATGTGCACTGATGGGTAAAATGTTTCCAGGCTAGCATAGAGATTTTTTTCTCCCCCCCCCCTTTTTTTAGAGCGACAACTATGCTGCTCCTGGTAAAGATCTAGAAAATTATTGCATGCATGTTTTTGAGCTGAATCATGATAGAGCATTCTAAAATCTGATAGAGTTGAACTTAGCTAAAATTTGCTCAGATGCGTAATTGCTCAAATGTATTTTCCTCAAATGTGTAATTGCAACTAATTTACCACCAGGTATCCTTAAGAGAATTAAGAGGGGGTGCTATTTTTCAAACATTTTCTTTATTTTTTGATAGATTTTGATGAAACTCTGGGACTTCATGTATATTTGTATGCTGATCTCAAATATGCAATTATTTCTTTAGTATATTGTGTAGTGTTTAAAGCACAAGACATTTTGTGTATGTTTCAGGGGCAAGAGATTCTCTTCAAAAGTGAGTGCATAACACTGTGAATCAGCCTATCACAATAATCTGCAATCTAAACTGAATGCAGTGCAACAAAAATGGATGTTCTAAACCTGCTTAAAAAACATTATGAGAAACATCTTTTTTTTTTTGCATGGCACGCAATTTTGATTCCAGATAATCGTGATATGCTGATTTACTTTGTCACTCAAATTTTCAAAATATTGCTCTTCAAAAGGCAGTTGAAATATTTTTTTGCATTTTAGAACCTGCACATTATAATGGAACAAATAGAATTTGAAATAGACACATATTATAAACATAAATTAGGTAAATTCCAGTGGGATTACCTTTTTCATGGTAAGCGCAGTCAGTGCCGTTCCTACCATGACTGACTTTCGGCAAGCACGTGAGGCAAACATCTGACGCAACTTGGAAGGCCGGCACACGGTATGCTAAGCAAAGGAAGGAGGTCAAAATTACCAACAGTGCTAAGACATGGCAGTGGCATCTTAAATGTAAAGCTTTTTCCTGGTGTTTGTTGGACTCCTTTGGATCGGTCAATCAGTCGTCTTACTCTAGCCTTCCGTGTCGAAACATCATTATGTGTACGTGAGCAAACGAAAATATTTCAGCAACATGAAAACGATTCTCTCAGTTTAGGTACAGAAAGACAATGCTCAGATGACTGCATCACAAATGGGTGCCTTTATGAGAAAAAGCTTGAGTTGTGTGAATAGCAGAATTTTGTGTGTCAAGTGGTTTCAAATATTGAAGTGTGGATCAAATTGAACATTTTTCGAATATTCCTAGAATATTTTTTTAATCATTCAACAAAATAGCAAGAAAAGAAGTTGGGGAGGATTTTTGAGCACATTCTTAATGAGATAGCAACGCAAAAGCGTTTCTTTTAGCTCGGTTAATGAAGCCTGGTGGGGTGGTATTTCACAGTTTTGTCTTATAAAGAATAAGGCAGTGCATGGGCCAAATTTCATTCATGTAAGTATACATGGTTTGGTACATAAAAATGCTGCCAACAACACTTTGCACATGAAAGGCAAAGATATCTCAGCGTCTCTTCCGCCTGTGTGGAAGCCCAACTGAGGTGGCGGACTAGGGTGTGCTTTCTTTGAGTCTCGAGTTCCAGATGTGCCTTATAGATGTCAATATATAAGAAGATATAAAATTTTGAATGCCAAAAATCTTTAGCGTCCAATTTCTCAGACTTTCTTCCTAATTTAAGTTCCAAAACAGCATTAATTGAGCTCCCATCCTTGCCACATCTATCATCGCCATGTGGGAACCATCGTTTGCTTGAGTCGGTACATTTGCCACCCTAGTAAAATAACGTTGCTTCTCTCTCTCTTGCAACCCTAGTGGAGCTTGAAGGGCAGCTTTGCTGCAATATGAGAGTGTGATGGCGTGAAGCATAATAAAAAAAATCCAAAAGCGCCACTGCCAATCGAACGTTGACCTTATCAGAATCAAAAAAGTTTTTTTTTTTTCCCAACGAAATCATTGGGGGTCCATCAGGCGAAAAGCTGCATCATACAGCTTGAATGTACCTGAAGTCCCTCGCATGGCCGCAGTAACATCAAGATTAGCCTACATATACGTTTTTAGTATTTACCAGAGAAAAAAAGAATTTAAAGGAATTGAAAAAAAAATAAAAGAGCATATTGAATAACATTTACAAATGCATGACATTTATAAAAATAGAAATCTAATGCATTTAGTGGGAGGAAATGTCAAAATGTACTGCTATACATAAAAAACAGTGGTAGTCAGAACTCTAAGAAACTCGCTAGTATAAACATGGCTGTGATTCACAATAGTATAATACACAGTTTAATGAAACACTGAGGGTGAAATGTATTTAAAAAAAAAGTGCGAATGTAAGAACTGTTGTTTATGCCTTCATTCATACTTGTAAAGGTATTGCCAAATTTGTCTGCGCATCAATGTATATTAAATAAACCTTTCCTTTTCCAATTTATTTGGAACGAAGGTAGGCTGTGTCTTAGTGACTGCATGAGATAGTTCGTGTGCCTGTATGGTATGGACCACATGTCTTTGCTACGAATGTGAGTCACTTTTCTTGTATTCAAGTCATGACATATGTTTTAAGATGGATTTGATAATGTCGGAGCCGAAACAAAATGAATATAGAAATAAGTAAAGTGTGGGATTGGGCTAGTTGGTAATCCATATAGAACTTCTAGGCGCATAAAACTTCAGACAACTAACACAAGAGACGAGGACGAGCGCAGACTTTCAACTGATTTATTACTACTACGACACACATATATATGTTAGAAAGAAGATAAGATCACTTGCTTAAGCAAAAAAACAACACACAAAATCAAAAGGCGAAAAAAAGAGAGACTGCAAAACACCACGTGCTCACCCTGGACCCTCACGTGCCAAATTTAAAAACGCCAATTCTTTTCCAGATAATGCTATCGATGGTTTGCTGATACAGCTGCCTCGAGCAATTGCTGCAGCTTCAATCACAAGTCTTGTGCCTTCATTAGGGTGGGACGCGAGAACCCTTGTCTTTTCGAACAAAGGCTGGCATCCACATTCGGAACAATGAGCGGCCAAAAAACCGTCCCGTCCTGCATTTCTTACTTTCTGACAATGTTCTTGAAGTCTTACATTGAGGCACCTGCCTGACTGACCAACGTACTCAAGTCCACAAGACAAAGGTACGCCATAAACAATCCCTGTTGCACACTCAACAAACTTCTTTCGGTGCTTAATTTTGCAGCTACTCGCGGTGGTTCCTACGGGGCTTGTTTGGACAGATAATTTTGACAATTTATTCGGTGCGGAAAAAACCACTGACACGCCCGCTCTCTGGCCTATTTTCTTGAGTTTATGCGAGATACCATGTAGATACGGTATTACCGCCACCCTCTTGGGAGTTGCTTCTTGTACCGCCACCCTCTTGGGAGTTTCTGTGTGTGAGAAGCTGCGCAGACAATCAAGGGCCGGTAACGATGGGGACGTTTTACAAGAAGCAACTCCCAAGAGGGTGGCGGTAATACCGTATCTACATGGTATCTCGCATAAACTCAAGAAAATAGGCCAGAGAGCGGGCGTGTCAGTGGTTTTTTCCGCACCGAATAAATTGTCAAAATTATCTGTCCAAACAAGCCC
Organism: Rhipicephalus annulatus; assembly: GCA_013436015.1. Lineage (NCBI taxonomy): Eukaryota > Metazoa > Arthropoda > Arachnida > Ixodida > Ixodidae > Rhipicephalus > Rhipicephalus annulatus. The sequence continues at coordinate 163,254 of WOVY01015096.1, forward strand.
CGTAGGAACCACCGCGAGTAGCTGCAAAATTAAGCACCGAAAGAAGTTTGTTGAGTGTGCAACAGGGATTGTTTATGGCGTACCTTTGTCTTGTGGACTTGAGTACGTTGGTCAGTCAGGCAGGTGCCTCAATGTAAGACTTCAAGAACATTGTCAGAAAGTAAGAAATGCAGGACGGGACGGTTTTTTTGGCCGCTCATTGTTCCGAATGTGGATGCCAGCCTTTGTTCGAAAAGACAAGGGTTCTCGCGTCCCACCCTAATGAAGGCACAAGACTTGTGATTGAAGCTGCAGCAATTGCTCGAGGCAGCTGTATCAGCAAACCATCGATAGCATTATCTGGAAAAGAATTGGCGTTTTTAAATTTGGCACGTGAGGGTCCAGGGTGAGCACGTGGTGTTTTGCAGTCTCTCTTTTTTTTCGCCTTTTGATTTTGTGTGTTGTTTTTTTGCTTAAGCAAGTGATCTTATCTTCTTTCTAACATATATATGTGTGTCGTAGTAGTAATAAATCAGTTGAAAGTCTGCGCTCGTCCTCGTCTCTTGTGTTAGTTGTCTGAAGTTTTATGCGCCTAGAAGTTCTATATGAATATAGAAGCCAGTATTCATAAAGGCTTGTCGTACGTAATATATTATGTGTTTTAAAAAAGTGACACAGTGGAATAAAAATTTGTTACATTCGCTATTTGTCATAAGGTGTGTTTTCGAAGTCCAAGAAGTGCATGAATGTTACCGTTTGTGGTAATGGTTCACACAAGAGCAGAATAGTTAAGATGCAATTCAAACAAGGCATAATATATCTGCAATTTTACTCTCTCCGGGAAAAAAATTGTATAAAAAAATCCGAAAGGGCCACTGCCAATCAAATCTTCACTGTATTTGTCTTGGGGAAGTTCAAATAGTAATATTCCAGAGCAAATCGAATCGAATAGCAACCCCCTCTTCCTCCCCCTGTTAGGAAATTATTCAAAATTACCAATATTCGCACTCCCCTAAAAAATGCTTTAAAATGTCTGGCGTGCTAACGGGCCTTTTCCACAATGCTGATGGCTTCCTGAACAAGATGGCTTCCTTGTGCAAGCTAGAATATTGAAACGCTTGGCATAAGCAAAATGGAAGCATGAACCAGTCGCCTGTAAGAGTGCATAATTGAAAATTCAAGCATAAACTAAGAGATGGACAAGAAAGGGTTGTCACTTAAGCAAGACAGAGTAAAAAAAGCACTGGTGCCCTTCTCTTTTCTTCTCTGTATCTTAGTTATTGCTATAAGTTCCTACATTTTCACAATGCCGACAGTTTGCCAGTGGTGTTGCTACTGAATGGTACATGCACCATTGGGGTATGAGGCCTACATCACCAGTGGTGGCCTTGTTGATTACATTACCTATATTCTAGCATTGCTCAACCCAGATTGAAAACACCATCAAACGGTGCTTACAATTGGCACGGCTACAGCAATGGAGCCTTTGTTATCGAAGTAACTGAAAAATGCATTTGCAGCAAATTCTATCATCATGCCATACATTCAGAGATGTGTGATAGTAAATTTTAGGTTTGAAGCAAATAGTGATTCGGTCGAATAATTTCGAATCGAATAGTATATCGCACATATCATAAAAATAATTTCATATTTGTTATAATTTGGCTAACCTGCACAATATATTTTAATATTGCAACAATGCAAGTGCAAATGCCCATTTTTTTTGGTTCAAAGTGTACTGGAAGCAATTTTGCACAGTAGCAGGATTTGAATTTCAGGAGAATGCAAGTGATAACCGGTAAAATACATTACGTTTTAAAATTTATTAATAGCATATAAGCAGATATAACAAGCTTTCAAGCTTAAAAAATAAACAATCAATGTGAGGGTAATATGTCCATTTAAACTTGAGAGACTTCCCAACATTGCAGATGTTTCTTAAATAGGCGTTTTCACGGCATGGCACTAGTGAGCTGCAGCAAAACCGCCTTCACAAGTATTTACGTACGATTTTATATACGTACGTTTATTCATTTATTTCAAGTACTTCAAAATTAGCACTTATTTAAACTTATGTCCAAGCAAATTTGAATACTGCAATATTCATTCATACATTCACACGTGCTTACATACTTCTGCAATAGTCTTTAGGCGCCATGGTGCAGTCAGGATGCCTGGTATGCCTGTCACTTACATAACTGCTTGATTTACGAAAGACAATGGCCTGTCTTTTAAAAAAAAAACTTGGATAAACACCAAACGATATGGCACAGCAAGCCGCTCGCAGACTGCTATGCATAGCATCAAATCCCACAATGTAGTGTATGAAGCGTAATTATCTTTTTACTAGCTGGCTATTTGAAAGCCTACACATTATGCCAACGAAGTACAACTTGTGAGAATGGTCAAATCTTTGAAGTCACGTCGCACTCACAGGGTTGTCACTCAGCATGAAGATGAGCTCGTCCACATCTAAAAAGAGGAAATGCAAAAATATAAATATCAGTGTCACATGAAAAAACATGTTCACCAATATATGCAAGCGCGATAATTGACTAAAGTTGCGCACGAGGCCGCAAGAAAATAAAAAAGGAAGCAAACGACATTATTTGCACTTTGCACTGCAATAACAATAGTGCTACTTATGAATGCTGCGTGCAGAAACAAGAAATGCTTCCAAAAACTGGGTGCTGCAAAAATTGGAGGGCCGGTTATAAATAAAAACAATAACGATGACGTTAATACATTATTTACAAAATGACACATATATAGTATACAAAATACACATATACAAAAGTATAGTATACTATATAGTATTTTGTATACTATATAGTATAGAAAAGTACACATATATAGTATACAAAATAAAGACAGACCCTCCTGCTACATCGTTGGCTTATCTTGCTTCACATTTTACGGTACTGATTTTGTGTGACGTTTAGACTTTATTAACACACGTGTTGGCATTGCCCACCGTATTATTCCACAATAGATTAAGTGACCGTCACCTGCAGTGATGCCAACGAAACATGTTTCATTTCTTCTACAAAATAATACTGGTGTAGAGAGGAAGAAGAATATGTGCCGCAGTGGGTCACGCTTTGAGCAGGAGGAGCCAAGCGCGAGCGTTTGCCCGATTGCTGTGATTCCTGAGTCCGTTGCTGCCGCCCGCTTTCCGCGTCAATAGACCTACCGTTCAAGTGCTACTTGTGCCAATAAACCCCGTTCCAGAGTGGTGGAGGTGCTGGGTACTTCAACCTGGAACTCCGCAACAGGAAACTACCTGCCATCACAGAAATGGCTGAAGAAACCACCCAGCAAGGTACGACCCAGCCTCCGATGGTCATCGTGCCCACTTCGCTACGCGTGCGCGATCCACCTTTTTTCGACGGTACCGATGAGCAAGACGTCGAAGATTGGCTGTCGACATTTGAAAAGGTAGGCGCAAGCAACAAGTGGGACGACCCTTCGAAGCTTCAATATGTACCCTTCTACCTGAAAGAAGTGGCGAGTCTCTGGTTTAGCAACCACCAGTCGGAATTCGCCACTTGGGGTGCCTTTAAGCTACGCATCACCGATGTGTTCGGTCGCCCCGAGGTACGCAAGCTCCGTGCCGAACAGCGCCTACGGGGACGCGCACAGCTTCAGGGGGAAGGCTTCACAAGCTACATCGAGGATGTGCTCGACTTGTGCAAGCGCCTTGACCCTTCAATGATCGAGGCAGACAAGATTAAGCACATCTTGAAGGGGATAGACGACGACGCCTTCCAGATGCTGCTGGCCAAGGGCCCCCGTACCGTGTCTGAACTCGCCACTCTTTGCCAGAGCTTCGAGGAATTGCGCAAGCAGCGGGTCATGACACGGCGGCCAGCGACTACCGACGGAACTCTCGCGGCATTGACCCTAGGTGGAGACAACAACACAATCATGTCGGAAATCAAACGATATGTGCGCGAGGAGGTGGCCCGACAACTTTCGTGTCTGTCGTATCAACCGGCAACGGAACCCTCTTCTGAGCGTCTCGCGCCCGCCATCAGACAGGTAATACAGGCGCAGGTATCTGAGGCATTGCCGCCCGTCTCTCAGATAACACCTGTCACCGCGCCATTGACTTACGCTGCTGTTGCTGCTACTCCACCACGACCTCCACTTCGGCCGACTCCCCAGCCTCTACGAGTACCAACGACGCCAGTTCCAGCAACACAACAGCGCTATCACGGAAACCCTTGGCGCACAGTTGATAATCGTCCGATCTGTTATGCATGCGGATATCCAGGTCACGTGGCGCGCTTCTGTCGCCGGCGCTTCGCAACGGGCCCGGCTGCTGCTCCAAGGTACTCTGACGACTCTTTCCCGGCCCCGTACAACGCGCAACGAGAAATTCCCCGTCAATATGAGCGACAATCAGTGCAACGCGATCCGTCCCCATCCGAAATAGACCACCACCCTGCTGCCGACTACCGGCCATTCGGTCCCCGTCGCCCATCCTCACCACGCCGCTACCGTTCTCCGTCCCCGCTGCGTCGCCGACCGAACTCCGCAGAGACGGAAAACTGACTGCCGCAGCTCCGGAGGCACGAGCTGCGAAATCGTCGCATTGTAGAAGTCCTCGCCCGTCCCCCACAAACGTTCTGGAACTGTTTGTTGAAGGTCTACGAACTCTTGCGCTTGTTGACACGGGTGCCGCCGTATCTGTGATAAGTCAAAAACTCTGCCGTTTGATACGAAAAGTAACGACGCCGCCTTCCGACGTATTGCTGAATACCGCGAGCTCGCAACCTATTCGACCAGTCGGAGCATGTACAGCGAGAGTAATCATTCAGGACGTCCTGTACCACATCGAGTTTCTCGTGTTGACCACTTGTGCCCACGACGTGATACTAGGATGGGATTTTTTGTCACGGCACCACGCCGTAATTGACTGCGCTCGCGCGCAGGTAGAATTATCTGTGTTTTCAGATGCGCCATCTACTGACAATGAACGCACTCACCTGGGCAAGCTTCTTGTTGCTTCCGACGTTGATGTTCCTCCTTTTAGTGCCATCGTTGTCCCCGTCAATCGCACTGAATTGTCCGGCTCTACCGTTGTGTTCTCCCCATCTGACGTTTTCAGTCGCCGCCACGGTACGTCTCTGCCATACGCCGTTCTGCCACCTCATCAAGATACTTCCGGAATTGTCGTTTGCAATCCTAGCTCATGCCCTCTCACCTTAAGAGCTCTTGAAACACTGGGCTATGTTCATCCTGTTGACGACAACGTTATTGTGCCTATTGAGTCCCACGACCCTGCCCAGCAACTTCAGCTGAACGCGGTTACTCCTCTTTTTACGCGGGATGACTACTCCTCGGATATCTTCAATCGTTCCATCGACAGCAAGCTTCCTTCGGATCAACGGGACCAGCTAATAGCCCTTCTGCATGAATTCCGAGATTCATTTGACCTTCCTCAAAAGGCACTGAGTCAAACTAACACCGTCGCTCACACAATCTACACCGGAACGCACCCTCCTTTGCGGCAACGCCCCTACCGCGTATCACCTAAGGAACGAAGTGTAATTGCAGAGCAGGTGGATGATATGCTTCAACGCGGCGTCATCAAACCATCTTCTAGCCCCTGGTCTTCACCTGTTGTGCTAGTGAAGAAAAAAGACGGTTCGATTAGATTTTGTGTCGACTACCGGCGACTGAACAAAATTACACGGAAAGACGTATACCCTCTTCCCCGCATCGACGACGCTATCGATTGCCTACAAGGTGCTGAATTCTTTTCTTCGCTGGACTTACGTTCGGGTTACTGGCAGGTTCCGATGGCAGAGTGTGACCGTCCCAAAACAGCGTTCGTTACGCCGGATGGCCTATACGAATTCATGGTTATGCCATTCGGTCTGTGCAATGCACCTGCAACGTTTGAGCGAATGATGGACAGCATTTTACGCGGCCTTAAATGGCAGATATGCTTATGTTACCTCGATGATGTTATCGTATTTTCGCCTGATTTCCCTACCCACGTCGACCGTCTGCGCACCATTCTTCAGTGTCTTACCAAGGCAAACCTCCAACTTAACCTAAAGAAGTGCCGCTTTGGGGCTCGCCAACTTACTATACTTGGTCACGTTGTGTCAAAGGATGGAATTTGCCCCGACCCAGAAAAACTTCGAGCCGTAGCCGACTTTCCGAAGCCGACTTCACTCAAAGAACTTAGGAGCTTCATCGGCTTGTGCTCGTATTTTCGTCGTTTCGTCCACAACTTTGCAACAATAATAGCCCCACTTACACAACTACTGAACGGTCCAGCTAATCTTTCTAACTGGTCCCCGGCATGCGACGAAGCTTTCCTTACACTGCGCCGCCTACTTACGTCCCCACCAATTCTACGCCATTACGACCCAAGTGCCCCCACTGAAGTGCACACAGATGCCAGTGGCGTTGGTCTCGGAGCAGTACTCGCGCAACGAAAGCCCGGTATTCCGGAGTACGTCGTCGCATACGCAAGCCGCGCACTCACAAAAGCGGAGATGAACTACTCCGTAACTGAAAAAGAATGCCTCGCAATCGTTTGGGCGTTAAGCAAGTTTCGTCCTTACTTGTACGGACAGAGTTTCGACGTTGTGACCGATCACCACGCGCTTTGTTGGTTGGCGTCGCTAAAAGATCCTTCAGGTCGCCTTGGACGTTGGGCTCTTCGCCTACAAGAATTCGACATTCGTGTCGTCTACCCCTCAGGACGAAAACACTATGATGCGGACGCCCTCTCACGATCACCAGTGAGATCCCCTGCAGACCTGCATTCGGATACCAACTTCTCCATCGCTCCCATTTCCGTCACAAGCATGTCGTCTGAACAGCGAAAAGACCCATGGATAACATCTCTCCTTAACATTCTTTCTGACTCTTCAACGTCTGCATACCCACGCGCTCTTCGCCGACAAGCCACACATTTCGCGATACGGGATGGGCAACTATACCGCAGAAACTACCACGCGGATGGTCGTAAATGGCTTTTGGTTATACCACACCACATGCGGTCTGATGTCTGTGCGTATTTCCATGCCGACCCACAACATGCTCACGCTGGTGTGTTAAAAACATATCAGCGGATCCGCCAGCGTTACTACTGGCGTGGTATGTACACTTTTGTACGAAAATACATTCGGTCTTGTTCATTATGCCAACGACGAAAGACAGCTGCCCATTCACCCGGATTATTACAGCCTCTACCGTGTCCGGCGCGCCCTTTCGACCGCATTGGTATCGATCTATATGGTCCCCTTCCTTACACTGCCACTGGAAATCGATGGATCATTGTCGCCGTCGACCATCTGACAAGGTATGCTGAAACAGCTCCACTACCTACGGCAGGCGCACGTGACGTAGCCAATTTCGTTTTGCGACGCTTCGTACTGCGTCATGGGGCACCACGTGAACTACTAAGTGATCGAGGGCGTGTCTTTTTATCCGAAGTTGTACAACAACTCCTTCGGGCATGCCGCACGGTGCACCGCACCTCTACAGCCTACCACCCGCAGACCAACGGTCTAACTGAGCGCTTCAACCGAACGCTAGGAGACATGCTCGCCATGTATGTCAATTCTGACCAATCAAACTGGGATGTCATTCTCCCATTTGTGACCTATGCGTACAACACCGCGACGCAGTCAACCACAGGCTTCTCGCCTTTCTTTCTTCTATATGGGCGTGAGCCAAGCTCCACCCTTGACACCATTTTGCCGTATCGTCCCGACGTCTCCGAGTTCAGCCCTCTTTCTGAAATTTTTCACCACGCTGAAGAGTGTCGTCAGTTGGCCCGATCATTCACCTCGGACAAGCAAGCATTCGAAAAAGACCGCCACGACCGCGACCAGCAAGTCGAGACTTTTGCCGTGGGCTCGCTTGTCTGGCTCCGAATTCCCTTCCACTCCCCAGGTCTGTCCGCTAAGTTTGCCCCCAAGTTTCACGGTCCTTATCGCGTCGTCGAACGTCGATCTCCTGTCACATACGTGATCGAGCCGATCACGCCATCTACAGACAGGCGATGCCTTGGTCGTGAGACTGTCCACGTGAGTCGTCTCAAGCCATATCACGACCCACTCCTAATCTCGTCACCTTGACTTGCCAGGATGGCTCGTCTTCGTCGCCGGGGTATTGTAGAGAGGAAGAAGAATATGTGCCGCAGTGGGTCACGCTTTGAGCAGGAGGAGCCAAGCGCGAGCGTTTGCCCGACTGCTGTGATTCCTGAGTCCGTTGCTGCCGCCCGCTTTCCGCGTCAATAGACCTACCGTTCAAGTGCTACTTGTGCCAATAAACCCCGTTCCACTGGCAGTATCTGTAATGGCAGCGGTGAGAAATGAATTACGTATCTTGCTACCATTGCATCGCAGTGTATCTGACACATATCAGATAGAATCACCACGGATCGCACACACTGCAAAATAATTGTTGGCAAACTTGGAATGTAGTATTGCATGCAAGAGTGACATATTAAACTTTATGCAAAACAGTACTATTTATACTAAATTTGAGGAGTAATAAGGTAGTAGTTCAGCAGGAAGACTTGTGTAAGACTTAGTGCAATTATTTATGCACTGCTCTGCAGAGTTATTGTACAAACTTGGCAACAATCACACGCAGTTATTTCTGTTGCTTTCAGGGAATTGTTTTTTTGTTCTGATAATGTTCATCCCGATTTTTTTTAATGTTATTTTCACTCAGAGGTTTCAAGCCACCAAGGGCATGTTCTATAGATAGACTATATCTAAATGCATAAAAGAAAACACAAATTTTGCAAAGACAATTTTTTTCAATGCTTGCCTTCCTTGCCAAACTGCCAATTGCCACTGACGGGGACGCTGACCAGCCGGACACGTTGGCCCAGAGGCAATGACTCGTCCACTTCGAATCCAAATCCATTTTTCTCAAATATTTCAAGGTTTTCAGTGAGAACCATTTCATTAACAGCTGTGAGCTCAAGTGCCTGAGGCCTGGAATTGAAATCAAGAAAGTTGAGCATAGGCTTGCACATGCCAGCCAGTCATGGCTTAAGAAAAATACAGTCACTTGTTCATACGTTTAGATCAGTTTATCTGCAACCTTAATTCGTTAAAGAGGGGAGAGGGTACTAAGTGTGTAAGTATAAAATCAAGTACAGAATAAGTAAATGAAGAAATTTACTATACCCGACAACTTACCTTGCCAGTGCAGCGAAGGGTACATTTACGTTGCTCTGCAAGTAGTACGGAAGCTTGTGGCTGATTTCGATTTTGCTTGTTCGCGTCGCTAACGTGTTTATAAAATTTTATAAACAAAATATGTGAGTGACAAAAACATTTCGATGGCTGGCTGCTTATTTTAGTATCACATTACAAGTATATTTTCTAGGAGAACTAAACATAGCATTTACAGCTGCACATAGACCCACTAGATCATTTTGGAACCGTAGCAGGCATGTGCTTTGGTTTTGTAGCTTTCACAGTGCCGTCAAGAAAAGTTGTCACTGGGTTTAGCACCACAATCCACTTAAAGCTTCAGCACTCGGAATCAAGCACAACAAAAAACTTGAAGCGGAATGTTCCATATTCGCTACAACACGTAAGTACCATGTCACGTCATAACAGATTTGGTCACTAAATTTTATATGGACTATGCCTGATCTAAGTGTGTTAGTCGAAATGACATCAGGATGATATACAAACTAAAGACGGTAAATACACATTTATGTGCATTAGCTAGCCTGTTTCATTTTGTGAGCACTGTGCAGTGACAGTGTTCAGGCAAATACAATTTTCACTGTTCCATTGTGAAAATGTTCATTTGCGCTAATGTTTACCACATTGGCAGAGAGGTAGCAACACCTTTGTTACATGCGAGGCCAAACGGTCATGTGAGGTATGTCCAGTGGTCATGTTCGGCACACCCTTGAAATACCTATGCCCTGGCAGTGAGTGTCCACAGGACATCCGCAAGACATCATTACAGTTAATGGATAGTTGACCGGGAATGCAATCATTTTGTCACCAGTGACAAAGTTGTACAGCTACATTCTGCCAAAGAAAGTGGAGAGTGATAGTTTGCCCCAAAAAACATGTGACTATAGAGACTGCAATGACCACTGCTTTCATTCAAATCTACCTTGACAAAACTGCTGCTCCTAAGTGAAAAAACCAAGCCTCGCAAGAACTTACATGAGTAACCGTTGTGTTTCCATGGTGACGTCACGTTGAAGCGTCTCGAAGTTGTACTTTTCATCCGCAGCGTGCTGATCAACGATAAAGAGGTCTTCCCCAAGTTGAGTGATAATAAAACCCAGGTTGAACTACAAGAAAAGCATGAATTCAGCGGATATTACTATCAGCCGAAGTGCAGGAGTTAACACGAAGCATGAAATGCAGATTGTCCGACTAGAGGAAGATGAGTGTACCTGGCCAATTATCTTCATCTCCGCAAACATGTCCTTGCTGAAAGAAAATCAAACAGTGTACCACTGATTGTTGCAATTAAAGTCCTCACTTCATGCATGGCAGCACAATGCGCTGCAATAAAGGGTCCAGATGGTATCCTGCTATTCCATTTGCAATTAAGACTGACTAAACTACAGCAAGCAGTCCATAACTTGGAATGCGATAAACATGCGGCTTACAGTACACCACTATTAGTGACTACGTGCATTAAATCTCATCTCAGTGGTAAAAGAAAGCAATACGTGCTTCAAACTGGTAATTCTCACCACATGTAGTATGTGAAGGCAGCACATCAAGCAAAGAAAAGCATCCCTCATCCATTATTCCGTTATACAATGTATTCTGAAAATGACAGCTAAAACTGACAAATGTTGATTACAGTGGCTCAGAGTGCATGGCTGAATTATATCACAAGATTAAACCAACCTAATCTGCTTGCTCAGCTCATTCTCAGCTGCTGCGTTATCAGCCGGTGTGATGGCTGCCCGGAAGCCACGATGAAGCTTTTCTTCTCCAGGCTTATCTGAAGAAAATAAAGTTCGCGAAATCTTTCTTTTTTTGTACCCTTGAACTATTGGCACAATGACAATACAACAACCAGGAAAGCTGTAAGCGTATTCTGAAATCAAGTAACCAATTTATGTAGAGTTTTCATAACTAGGAATATGAAAATGTTATGCATGTGCACAAGCATTACACTGTCACGTGTAACCAATTTAGATTGCCGGTACACTATACGCCGATAAATACTTGCTCACAGCCCCAGAAGTCAGACCTGCAGCATTACAGCAATATTGTAACAGAATCATGTAACATTACAATAAGCAATGGTTATACTGTAACACTGCAGTAGCAGTGTCAAACACTGTCAAGGGTACAAGATACCAATTCGTTTCTTAATAAGCAAACATGTGCTTTAGGAGCAACGTTCAAATCACAATAACACTGGCAAGTGCAGTCAGCGGTCGTCGAACATAAATCTAGTTTGCTTAAACTTGCACTTTCGTCGATGCATCATGTATTGCCAGAGTAATCACCGATGCCCATAAATATCCGGGAATGTAAGGTACAATTCATGTCACACATGTGCCCTGATTATATATTCTTTTTTCACCTAGACTTTGTGATGATGCTCAAAATTTTTCAGAAGGATGAAGTATGCCATGGAAGAGAGTAGTTATCGAATAACACAGACGGTTTCAAGAAGTGGTGAACAGGACAAACTTAAACTATAATGCATGGCAATACGAGACACACTACTAACAGTAAATCCAAATAATCTATTCCAAACAAACAAGACAACACAAGACAGAAGGGAAACACTTACCAGAGGAATCCAGTTTCATGCTGTCGATATGCAGCGCCAGGTTCTTACAGCTGAAATTTAAAGGCTTTGTCTGTCTACGACCACTAACCTGCTGGTCAACATCCACCACCTCATCATGCTGTTCTTCATTTTCCACAGGGCACACAACATCATTTTCAACTATGTCACTGTCACATTCATTGACAACAGATTCTTCAGATGCTACTTCCACGGTTTCACCAAATCTATCAGCATTTTCACAGGTAGTCCTTTGCACTACAGACACTTCCGCAGATTTCACGCAAGACCCGAAGCGAAACCTATCCAGGAATAGAGTTCCTCGAGTCCCCATTTCCTTTCTATGCAGCTTGTCAATACGCAGAGACGGGCTCGTTTCGTGCGGCATTTGTGAGGCATGCCCCGGATTTCGGCCGACAGAACTCGAAGCCAAATCTTCTAGCTGATCTTGGTTACGTCCTTGACTGCTTTGTGCACCTTGTGTTGCTGAATTACACGACGAAAGAGGTAGCGAGCCACATGTGGGTTCAGTGTTGTCAGATGATGTGACGGCACTAGCTCCAGATGACTCTTTATCTCTCCTACGAAGAGCCCGGACACTATCGGGCGAGTTCCAAAGTCCAACAGAATCTTCCAACACTTCATCGTCAGAACACGGAGGTTCAACAGACTCTGATGCACTTGAACTTTGACTGCTTGTGGCAACTGTGGACTGGGAGCAGCTTGGCGAGGACTTGCTGAATAAAGGTGTGCCTGGAGAGTGACCACTGCTTTCGAGTCGACGAACTGAAACGGAAGTGGCGATCATTAATTTTACGTGCACACATGGAACCTCCCTTATATGTTAGAGAGACCCATAAACAGCTTTGATGATTTTGTACAAATGCATTGGGCTGGGCTTGGCACACTAAATTAAGAATGTCTCAAGTCAGGCTTCTAGTTTTAACTTGGCTCTAATTACACCCCCAACTTGTTATTAAGCAGTCACCACAGGAGCACGAAATTCTAACGATGGGCAGATAGAAAAATGCTAATTCATAAAACAGAGTTTTAATAAGTATACCCATCAAATGTAACCACAATTTCTCATTTTAAGGGTGCAACAATGTAAAAACTGAATTTTCCACAGAATCCAAACAGCTTTCAAATTCGGCACAAGTTTGGAAAAATTTGAAATACTACCACAGAAGGCAGAAATCTAACAAAACAAAAAAGAATCATTTCTTAGCGGGAGATTAAGAACTGAACTGCTAACTTAGGCCGATTACTCTGCACATGGAAAATGTAAGAAGCTACTAGAAGAAAAGAACAAGATATCATGCGTACAAACAGCTCAAGCAGATGTAGAGACCTGCAGTGCTATAATGGAAAGTTATTCCATCCTGATTTCACTCCCATCTCTTGGCATAAAGTGGTGAGTTTTCACAAATTTGTGACATCACATGACGAGCAGGTGATGTTGGCATGGCCCTAAAGATTGACCCTTATGAAAAGGTGGAACAGTAACACATGCACAGAATTTAAAAAGATGTATTTTCTTTTATCATGCCTAATTATGTGTAATAAGCATGTATATGTAATTTCGCGGTACTGAGGCATTCTTGCTAGTTCCATTAACATCACATGAGAAAGGAGCAGTGGGCATGGCCCAAAAAGCTTCCAACTAATCGCAGTGCTCTCATCATGGAATCAAATTAATAATATAAAGAAAAAAATGTTATGTTATAGTTACCCGAGCTTCAATACTTTGCTTACATTTGAAGCTCTGTAGAGCAGCAGATGATCGGGAACGTGGGGTGCACAACACAGACGATGTTCGTTTCACTGGGGTGCTGAAAGGAATCTGAGTAAAAAGTGGCAAAACAAGCAACTGCATTGATACTCTTTCAGCTGTATAAGCATAATGTCCTTTTCTTCATCAGCAAATGTTCGCATGCTATATTGGCTAGTCGAATACATCTGAGCACAAGCAGCAAGGCACTTTCAACAGACCATTTAGTTAGATAGAATCGCTGCTGATGCACGTAACAAGCTTGCACTTACGTTGACACTCTGGAGTTCTATACGTATGGGGACTATAATATATCACTTTAAAGAGAGAAGACTGAATCGACTAAACGGACACAAGCGTTTCGCAATGTGCCCACCATGAAAGTGCACTCACATCTGCCTGTAAACACTGAGTGCTTAGTTTTTGAAGACGCACACCAACTATCGAGATTAACATAAAACCAATTTTTCCTCATTGGTGTTTTATGTCATGTAAGGATATGCAAAGATGAACACGTGGCAGTGAAACTGATGTCATGAAAATGGTTAGCGATTTCATAACAGTCAAAGAAACTGACCTTGTCAGAAGAAGGTGATAAGTTCTGCAGACGAGGACTCAGATAAGGAGACAGTGGACCTACAACAACAAATGAGACGTTATAGTAAACGCTGCCCAACGATTCGGGCACTGAACAGCGAGAGGAGAAAGAGTACTAACTCTGTTGCGATGACTGTGACAGGGCAGGGGACGACGAAAGGCTCTGCCTCTCGTACGTCGCGGCAATTGGCCGGTACATTGCCAAGAGTGAGCACTGCGATTTGTACACAAAAATATCTACAGTAAAAATACCAGAAGCTGTGTCATGTTATCGCTTCAAAAATACATATGTAAGAGAAGTGTGCAAGCAGTAAAATATTTTTGTGCAAACAGTAAAACATCTTTTCTTCTAAGTGTTGGCAAAGTTACGTGCTTAACAACTTGATGAGGGCTAGAAAGAACACCAAAAAAACAGGATCACGGGACAAACTTTCTTCTACCAAACTTCTCTTTGACAGTCAGCATTTGTCCTGCGGTATTCGTTTTTTTGGTTGTACTTCTTTTCATCGAGCTGTTTTGTACTCTGCTCTAGTTACTTTCACAACTGAAGCTGTTCGAGTTGGCAACAATTCAGCAAACACTGCACCGATATAATGTGCCTTACCTTTACGATGGCTAGGAGGCATTTCTCGTGATGAACAAATACTGAACGCTTGTCTGGAGTAACATTGACATCTACAGAATCTGCACAATGGGATAAAGATAACAAACAAAACATCCGGTAAGCTGCTGCTTGAAAGACATCTTCATGTGGCAAAAGCCCAGAACAATTTCAGCACTCAGATGGACGCTTAAAAAATATGATTTGGGCTACACTAACACAGCGAAACCTCGCAAAAACACAGGAGCATCTTACATGTAAATGAGTTTGTTTTATGCGAATATTTTTTTTATGTATAAAAGCCAAACATTGTCATAATCAATTCAGATATATTAAATTTTGAGTTAGAATGATGTAAATAAAATTGCGCTGCAACTGGTACAGTGTGGCAATATACATTTATAATAAATTTTATAATAATATAATAATAAATAACTATAAGAAAGCCATTCTCGAGTTGGATGTGTCCACGTTATAATGATGTTTCACTGTATTGGTCACACTGCAAAAATGACAACTCAATTTTAATTTACTTCGTTATAATTGAAAATTCATTACATCCACATTCATTATATCAAGATTCGACTACACGTTAACATGTGACCAATGAAATCTACTGAAAAAGGAAAGAAAAGTTGGAACAGTTTTACGCTGTGATGTTCACCGGATAGTGAAGTTGTAAATGTGAAGGTGTATTAGAAGGTAGACTATGATAGCCAAATCCAATCTTGAGAATTATCATCATCATTACATTTTTTTATTTTTTTATTACTTCCCACTCTGGTCAAATGGCCTGCGACATGTACTAGTGCTACTACTACTACGAAGATGCCGACCCAGGGTGGACCAGACAAGACAGCTTCACGGTAAAAAAAAAAAAGGCAATAGAACAAGCAGGAAAGCCTTACGCCTTTCAAGATGAATGTTGATCAACAGGAATGGATACTGGTCTCGGTTGAACATATGGTACGTACTATTCACCAGTTTTGTAAGCTGCAGGAAAAAGCAAGGCATAAAGTCATGCTTAGACCTATCTCCACTTCATAAACCGTATCGCGGAGTAAGTGGGAAGAACTGTTGCAGAAAGGACATCTTGACAACATCTTTACCTTTGGCATCTCACATGGTCGAGAATTGACAAAGACAAACTGTCTGTCTGAAGAGCTTCGCCCTGAGCCGTGAGCACATGATGAGATGTAGCCCTCTATCCTGAATAAAATATACAGGGTACATGTTACTAACAGAGCTAGTGATTGGGTTAATGACCTACTGAGCCCTTGAGGCAAATCTTTTTCTCTCGTTAACAGCAGTTTCTACCAATACACATGATACAGACTAAAGTGGCAACGCATATTTTTTTATCATTATTATTCTGGGCTGGTTCCCTGATATCGAGCCAGATTACTGTCCCACAATCTCCAGAATCGATTTTGTCACGTAGCAATAAGAATGAAGGACACATAATCCAAAGCATTGAAATTTGAACTTTTTATTGGGCGAATCCGTGCACAACAAAGCAAGCAAATTATACTGCAAAAAGATAGCGATAAGTAGATTCATCGGAAGTCCATAAACTGATTGGCGGGGAAATGCATCAGTTCTTACATGTGCCACAGTACATTCTAGCATTGTCACTGATGCTCGAATACAGTCTCTAGATACTGATACATGTCGGGCATGCAACGCTTACACACAACAATCGGCGTCATTTGCAAAGCAGCATGCAAGTTGAAGCGCAACATGCGCCACCAAGCAATTCAAGTGAATCACAAGAAACGGCAAAAGGCAGTCCCCGTGAAATTAAAGAAAGCAGGTAAGCATGTCGATGCAACACTATCTGAGAAAGTAACACAGCAGATGTGCCAAACTACAGGAAGGAAGGCGTGCAATTTTTCCAATTAAATGAAGTAATTATGTGCCTTCAGTTAGTTGCCATTTGTTGTTTTATCACATAATTCCACAGAGAACAGAGCTGAGCACCAACACATTTTGCAGGATCAGTACAGATGGAGCTCCAATAAGCCGATTCGTTACATGGCTGTTGTCCTATGTTCGAGCTATTTGGCAAGGCCATAATCAGCACAAAACCTTGGAGTGACCACAAGAAAGCATGCGCACATACCTTGCACCTGAAGCTTCAACAAGAGACTCTGTGAGTGAAAACTCTTCCAGAATTTCTTCAGTAAGAGTACACTGCTGTATCTCCAGGAGCTTTGCAGCCTAGACAGAAAGAATCAAGTGATCAGACAACCAGTCAATCAATCAACCAATCAAGTGACCTAGCTATTGGTCTTTCTGACAGAGACGACAATTTTAGAGTCATGAGTTGCACATCACTTACATGTAATCTACCCTCGATCCTATAATTCCATCTTTTCTGGTTTGCACAGAGTTCACGATTCGTGTGGGCATGGTCTGTTAGATTACTTCTTCTCAATTCTGGTGACGTGCAGTTGGCTCTGCTACTTTCCACTTATGCATCTTCCCTTTTAGCAAAATGTCAGCTTTGTGTGTATGCTTATCCTCGCCTGTCCTTTCTTCTGCTTATGTAAGTGTCACACTTTGAATTCATCACAACATAGTGTCAATCTACGTCAAAGCGGACACTACAATTAAGGTATTCTACATTCATGTACAACAACTATATTGTCTTATTTCCAGCTTAAAGGTACGCCTTGATTACGGCCCTTCAGGACCATAGAACTACAAATTTAATGTAGAAGCTCTCATAATTTTTCAAGGTTGGAGCACAAGTACTAGTAGTCACAAAAACTATACATAAAGTTGGCACCACCATACTGAGAAATGTTCGATGAACCTAGAGCACCGGAGCATTTCTTACCCTTCACTGACAATTCTGCCTTAATGGTACCAGCATTACCGCCCATTAATTTGGCCTCTCATCAGTGATGTTTCTTATCACCCCGAACAATTCCCATTCAGAGACATGAAAATTCCCTATTTCGGGGATTTTTCCCTGCAAAGGTTGACGAAATTCGCAGCATATTTTCCTGCATAACAATACTAATTTCCACCCCATCCATGCACACACATACTATAATTACACGTGTCTCAAGTACTGGCGACTTTTGAAATCATGACTAGCCCCTGCACTGCCGCACAACAAAAGTATGACTTTGTGAATTCACATACTGCTAGTATACTGCATATTACTAAACTGCACACCACTGAACAATACACTGCACACCACTAAACTAGAAGTCACTCCTAATAAATATCAAAAACAAATCTCAAAGGCTATGCTTGCGTGGTGCAGGTGCCAGAACCGATTACAGCAGATGAAGGCCTACTGTGACCGCTAATTATCGGTCTTCATAGGCTAATTTAACAATTCCTGAAATTCCCTGCTATATCAGAAAGATTCCCTTTTTTTCCTTCAGCTCGAAATGACAGGCGAAAATTCCCTGAATATGGGAAAATTCCCTGCACGCAACATCACTGCCTCTCATACCTCTTTTGCACCATACACAGTCGCTATTCGCTCCCGCATTGCTTGCGAACCTTGGCTGTTGAGAATCACTTGCTTGCGTCTGCAAAACACAGAAGCAACATAGTGCGCCTTTGTGGACAGCCACAGGGTTTTGCCATACAAGAAGACACATACACACCATACAAAATAAATAAAAAGACAACAAATCAGTTCATGATGGCAGAATGTAGGATGATTGCTGTTAGTGAGTGAAGGCCAATCATTCAAAATAAGAAAATTTATAAAATCTAATGTGGAAGCAGTAATTACCCAAAACAATAGCAGAGACTGCAAGAATTCACCTTATGTGGAACCATAGAAAAATGAAATAGTGGTATAAATCAATGCCATGTAACATGATAGAGTAGAATTTTGGGATTTGTTGCTAGAACAACTTTGTACTCCTTGTCTGTAGCGTCAACATCATTACCAGTCTTTCTTTGCATGAAGGGTTGGTGACTGGCTTATGAATACTCCTTGCAGCGCCATTTTAAAACTAGCCTCGTTGAAATCGCTTCGCTGGGCTGGTTAATGTTGCACATCATAACAGGCTTGTCTTGACGACAGCCAACATGTTCACAAATGCTGTCAGCCAAGTGAAAATTGAATATTCTTCCAGATCACGGTGCAGAAATACATGTGTATAATGTTATTTTGCTCTCTTTTTTTATCTTTCATTCTTTAACGTATATGCCGTTTAAGAGATGCTAGCACTTTCATGTAGCACTGGCACTCATTTTCACTGATGATAGGATACGTGAGAAAATGAAATGAAAACAATAAAAGAAAGGCACTTACAGAGAGTTCATGTAAGTCCATTCATGTAGTATCCTAGTGGTAATATGGCAGTAGATGGCAAAATACAAATGAGGAAATACTGGGCAGCCTCCCTGCCTTTCCTCACCTAGTTTCCGCCATAAATTATGATAAAGCAGTAGTTAATACACAATGTTATGGCTAAGTATTACAGCACACCTCACGGTGTTGGTAGCATGTGTGATCTTTTCTTTCACGTATCTTTCTCATTCAAAACAATTTGCAGCAAAATGCACCACCTTATCCTAGAACAAAATCCTTCAAACACCGTCTGCAGTTGAGAGTACAATGCTCACCCTGATTCGTTGAAGTTTGCACACGCAATGTTGACCTCGGTGGCAACAAGGCAGTATCCCGTGAGGAGGGTGACCATCCTGCCAAACTCCCGCTTCAGGTTGGCCAGAAACTCTCGGTGCCGAACAGGCAAGGTGGTGAACAGGTTGTGCAGGCTGACCGTGGTGCCACGCTGTAACAGTTGGTGCAATGAATCTTATGTGTTTACTCATCATTATTTTTATCATCCACGCCTTTAGTCTACAGCAAGTTGAAGGCCCCTCCAGTTTACCCTGCCCCGTGGAAGCAGATTCAATTTTATCCTTGCAAACTTCTTAAGTTCATCACTTCACCTAATCCTCTCAACTGCATTTCCCATCTCTAGGTAATCCTTCCGTTGCACTTGTTCTACATATTACCTGGCATGCCCAACTCAGGTCCATTTCTTTCACTTGTTGTCAACAACCCCCGTTTGTTCCTGGCCATTCTGCCATTCTCTTCTCTCTTAATATGATTCCTAGAAGTTCTTGTTTCATGACACACTGTGTGCTCCTCAACATTTTGTCCAGTAAACTTGTCATCCTCCATGTTTAAACCCCATATGTTACAACTGGCAGTATGCACGCCGGGGCTGTATTCTTTTTACTTTAATGACAGCGGCAGACTTCTTGACATTACTTGAGAGTGCTTGCCGAATGCGCTCTGGCTCTATTATATTCTTTAGTGAATTTCCTTTTTGTGATTACGCTCCCTCATTTGCAGTCGTCGTAGGCATACGTATATTTTTATACACTCTCATGTACTGTTTCCAATTGGGAACAACAAATACAAACTACAAACACCAGCAAACACTAGTGTCCTACGAAAAATACGAGCACAAAATACAGATAGAAGCACACAAACTTCACAGGCTTCCATACGAGTTTACTTCTTGAAAGGTGATGACCTATAGGGTCTTCAGAACAATATAACAGTTTAAAATACACAATCACCTGCTCAGAAATCACCTTTCATGAAACACGTGAGTTACAAATCTGCACTTTGTGGATGCATATATGTACACATTGTTTCCTTAGCACAGATAAAAAACTTGCTGAATCTAAGAACCAAGCACAAGCCCAACAGTATGACCGACAAAAGATTGAAAAAAGCTACGGTAACACAAAAGGGAAATCACAAGCACAACACAATGAAATTACTGCACCTTAATTAGTAAAGATAATAAAGTTCCCCACCGCGGTGGTCTAGTGGCTAAGGTACTCGGCTGCTGACCTGCAGGTCGCAGCATCAAATCCCAGCTGCGGATGCTGCAGGCCCATATGTTCAGGTTTGGGTGCACATTTAAAGAACCCCAGGTGATCGAAATTTCTGGAGCCCTCCACTACGGCACCTCCCATCACCATATGGTAATCTTGGGATGTTGAACCCCCCATATCAATTAATCAATCAAATCAGAAAGAATAAAGTTAAGACAATGCTATGACAATATAGTAAATAATTCCCTTGGGCAACACTTACATCCCTCGCACAAGGTGACCTTGAAGTGATGACGCCATGGTGGTCGAACTTGAGCAGTGTTGCCTGTTCGGCATCTTTGTGACGAGTTGCGATTGTTACATCACTGGAACAAATGATGGTAATCGAATAGAGTAGCAGTGCGCTGCCTGTGCTAAGGTGAAGGGTGGCTCATCATGTGTTTGCAAACTTTCAAGAACACAGTTTCATCAAAAGCCTTTCATTTTTTAATGAAGAATACTCACCACAGTGCACAAAGGGAACTGAGTGCCTCCCCTCGGAAACCAAATGTCGTCACACCTTCGAGGTCAGAAAACTGACGCAGCTTCGACGTATGGTACTTCAGTGCTGAGATCGAGGAAGGGAAGGAAACGGAAATTATGGTCAGAGGCCCGGTGGATATTGCATGATACCAGCAGACGAGCATATATAAAAGTTGCAAAGGTCGACATGCACGGGGGCTGGTGCTGATCTGCAGGTTCCATATGGACACCGGCCTTTCACTCAAAACTCAACATGCTCGTAACTTAGAAGTGTGGCAGCTTGGGCTAGTTGGTATGGCATGACGATAGTTATAGCGCGAGAACAAAACGACGACACAGAGACAAGTGTCTTTCGTGTCCTTCTTGTCTCTGTGTCGTCGTTTTGTTCTCGCGCTATAACTATCGTCATGCTCGTAACATTCGCCCTGTTGGCGATGTCCATGCCCACGGTATATCCGTTATATACGTTACATATGTGATGTTGACAATCACGGCTACAACAAATAAAATTCTGAATCTCTCTCTCGTTTTTTCTTTCTTTTTTTCTAAACAGGACATGATCTTGAGGCACGCCACGGCGCGCAACTCTGTATTGTTTTCCCTATTCAAGAATTCTTTAACGTGCACATAAATACATGTACACAGAGTTTGTTGAAATTCGACCACTTTGAAATGCGGTCACAATGACGGGGACTCTAACCCACAGCATCGTGCGTGGAAACGAACCACCACGTCAAGTTAAACTTGTGTTCACGGACCACGACCTGCTCTATAAACTTATAGAGCAGGTCGTGTCACGGACACTCCGAAAGGTGTTTTCACCCGTAACTTGCATAAGCAGTGCGCTGCTCACGACAAAAACATGCATTGCCAAACTCCTCAGTTGCCACGCAAATAGCGCTCGCTTACACGGCACTGATCGCGCTTTCTGTCCACTTACTGAGAGCTGCGAAATTCGACTCGTCGACACCTTCCCCGTCGTCGATGACTTCGACAAGTTTGCTGCCGTGGTCTTTCAGTTTGACACCTGTGGACACGATAAAGTGCGACAGTTATCATACGTCGTCTCCTTACAGCTGCCATGCCCATCCTTGCTTACTGATGTTTCTCGCTCCCGCATCAATGCTGTTTTCGACCAATTCCTTCACAGCTATGGCCAAGCTCAGAACCACTTGACCGGAGCATATCCGATGCACCGTACTGCCATCGATCGCTTTTATTTCCCTGCTCATCGCACCGGCATCACGTTCAACACGAGCGTGAAGTTGACTGAGCGCAAGCGGATGAAGCGCGGTCAAAGAACACGCTATCTTGCAGCGTTCATGTATATGAAAGATTTCAACTTGCGTCGAGGCGATGCAGTTAAGAATCACCGCACAAATTTCCGCGTGTCCGCCGCCAAGTGCGGAAAGCGCGCGCCGCTAGAGGTACCAACTTCGAGTGCATGAAATGTAACTACAGTTCTAAAGCTTCCTTAGCACACAATAAAAAACGAGCACTAGACTAAAAACCTGTGAAGTTTAATTACAGTTACTCGAAGGTAACCGCTAAAAATATTATTTAAAGAGGTGGTGTCTTCGATTTGTCTCTTAAGACGGTGCTTTCGCTTTCGCCATTGAACGCTTGCGCACGACAAATCCAACAAACTTTGCCTGATTATTTACCGCAATGATTATATAGCATTGTAGTGAACAAACACAACTAAACATGTGACTTGGCGACACGTAGTGAAGCCGGAACTCTGTGACGGATAAATGAAACTCAATGCTGAGACGAATGTGACGACATAAAGGGCGGGTGTTTAAAAAAAATGTGCGCAAAAAAGCAGTGACTGTGACTGCGAAGTAGCCGAAACAACTAAGTTAGTTGTCACATTCGGTGACAAAAGTCGCGTACAACAGCACATAAGCGTAGCACTTGCTTGAACCGTTCATTTTTCTGCTGGCTTTCGAGATGGCTGAATGGTTTGGCTTATTCACGAGGAGCAGCCAGGTAGAAGGCATGCACGCAAGGAGCTGAAATAGTACGGCTCGTACGTGTTGTGGCCGTTCATCACTGGGCTAGCAGTGGTTAGAGAAGTTAGAGGAGAGGAAAGACGCTTACTTTTGCCACTAGTAAAGTAGCCGGGCGCCACACAGTTTAGGGCAATGGACAAAGGATGTGAAAGAAAAAAGAGGAAAGGCATCCATCTCGAAAAATGAGTTGGTACCTACCTCACTTTAAAACCGATGGGTGCTTCGTGGCACTGGAAATAGAGCCCAGTAGCTGCCGCCAGTGACACACAGGGCCTGTACTCAACCCTCCAGATTTTTTTTTTTTCATGGGATAGATAGAGAGTGCCAAACCAAATGACATTCGACAACACTTACCCTCCCAGACCTCATCAAAAGCGTGCCCCCCCCCCCCTTCCACCTACACAAACACCATGAAAACAAATGTCTGCCTACACCACTGCCCGCCGCACTGAAGGGTGGGGTGGGGGTGGGGGGCAAGGGTGCTATATAGGCACACTATATCATTATTCGAATAAATAAATAAGAATAGCTGAATTTATAAACTGCAACAGGATACATTGGAAGAGCCTTCACCTAGGTTGCTCTGTTTTCCGAATGAGGCCCCAATAGTTAAGTGTCGTTATCCTAATATCCGAACAAAAAGAAACATATCTCATCGGACACTTCACTTCTTACGCCAGCTCTCTTCAATCAACGAGTAAGTATAAGGCGCTAGAACAAAATTAACATGAAAAAAAAAAACACAAAAAACAGCCACGTGTTATTGCATGCATACGCTGTCGTAAGACTTCCTTATAAGTTGTAACCTAATTACCTAATACCGTTCCCTTTTTGTCCCCTTTATACTACAGCATTTGTATTTATTACATGTCTTTCTGCTGTACGCCCAGACCCGAGAACACTTTTTCTCACTGTATATTTTGAGCCACATACACGTACACTCCACGCAGGTTGGTCTATCTATCTATCTATCTATCTATCTATCTATCTATCTATCTATCTATCTATCTATCTATCTATCTATCTATCTATCTATCTATCTATCTATCTATCTGCCTTATCTATCTATCTATCTATCTATCTATCTATCTATCTATCTATCTATCTATCTATCTATCTATATATCTATCTATCTATCTGTCTGTCTGCCTGCCTGTCTGTCCGTCTGTCCGTCCGTCCGTCCGTCCGTCCGTCCGTCAGTCAGTCCGTCCGTCAGTCAGTCCGTCCGTCAGTCCGTCTATCTTCGTCATTCAGCCAACAAATAGCGACAGCTAACAAGGTTACTGATTGCATACTCTTCACACAACCCCTCGCGATTTCCTTACATCGGAAAAGGTTTCGTGTCAGTTTAAGTCCTGAAATAACAACACCAACAAAAGAAAAAAAAAAGAAAAGCGCGGAAACGCTCACCGAGGAGAAACTCCTGCTGCCATGATATATATAAATGCGCGTCGCACTGCCACAGCTGTCGCATCAAAAGGATGTCACTACATAACAAGGTTCGAGAGTCGCCCTGGCGTCCCACGAGTCACGCGACGAGTGACACACGACCGACGAGGAAAGTTGGCAAATTAATTTTGCGCCGCCGAGAGAACGTCTCGAGGAACAGCGGCGAGCCTCACTGCGTCGAAATTCCGCACCTCGCTCGTTCTGCGCGTCCGCCGATGCCCACGGTCGAAGCCCGCAGCCCTGGTAAGACTGTGGTCCCCTGCAGAGGAAACGTTACCTGTTTCTCGCTGCATTACTGAAACTTTGAAATATTTCCTGTTCGATAACTTAGCTACGCTTCCCTATAATTACACTATGGTGAATGTCAAGGTGCATATTGTACATGGCCCCGCCGTGGTGGTCTAGTGGCTAAGGTACTCGGCTGCTGAACCGCAGGTCGCGGGTTCGAATCCCGGCTGCGGCGGCTGCATTTCCGATGGAGGTGGAAATGTTGTAGGCCCGTGTACTCAGATCTGGGTGCACGTTAAAGAACCCCAGGTGGTCGAAATTTCCGGAGCCCTCCACTACGGCGTCTCTCATAATCATATGGTGGTTTTGGGACGTTAAACCCCACATATCAATCAATCTTATTGTACATGTCTATTTGTACATTAGTATAAGGATTTTTGCATGAGTGTGTGCCAGTAGATCTATCAGTCTATATATAAGAAATCTGTTAGACTAATACAATCTAATAGACTCCCACAGTTACTCATTTATTATACAATACATGAATATACCTACTAGACTAAAGCAATCTACCAGATTGAAACGCTATTAGAATATACTAACAGCCTATTAGAACAATATAGGGTGTCCAAATATCACGCAGAGCATGCGATTTAAAAAAAAGAGGAACAAAATTACGCGAAGCAAACCTAGTGCATATTGTTACCAGTACACTGTGGTAGCAACTACTAATTGTTGTTAATGACAATTAATTAATTTGTCATAATTATATTTATACTTATATATAACTCAGGAAGTTGATATGTGGGGTTTAACGTTCCCGAAACCACCATATGATTATGAGAGACGCCGTAGAGGAGGACTCCGGAGATTTTGACCACCTGGGGTTCTTTAACGGGCACCCAAATCTGAGCACACGGGCCTACAACATTTCCGCCTCCAACGGAAATGCAGCCGCCGCAGCCGGGATTCGATCCCGCGACCTGCGGGGCAGCAGCCGAGTACCTTAGCCACTAGACAACCACGGTGGCGCTTAACTCGGGAAGTACTCACCTAATTATCACAATGTGAATGAGGCAGATGTGCACATGAAACGACACTTGTCTGTGCATCTTTACGTATGAACTAATCAAGTGCGCGTTTCTTTTTTCCTGTTAATAAAGAAAGCCCCTGAAGCCCCGCCGCGGTGGTCTAGTGGCTAAAGTACTCGGCTGCTGACCCGCAGGTCACGGGATTGAATCCAGGCTGGGGCGGCTGCATTTCCGATGGAGGCGGAAACGTTGTAGGCCCGTGTGCTCAGATTTGGGTGCACGTTAAAGAACCCCAGGTGGTCTAAATTTCCGGAGCCCTCCACTATGGCGTCTCTCATGAACATATGGTGGTTCTGGGACGTTAAACCCCACATATCAATCAATCAAGAAAGCCCACGAAATATGAAAAAAAAAAAAACACGTGAATGCGCTCCCAGGTGCAAAGAAAGCAGCGCCTTCAAATCAACTCACTTTAAGCAACCATTCTGCCCCTTTCCGTTAGACAGCGTTTCGCACATTAGCTAGGACCGAGTGCCAAAAACATGTTTCGCAATTCAGCAGGGATTTCTTCAGCATGATTGTGCATCACCATCATTGCCGATATCTCACGGCCAACTGTTCTCATTGATAACGCGTCCTGAGCACTGTTCTGATTACAGCCTTATACTGCGTAAAATCAAAGCGGTGCATCTCTTCGGAGGGGAAGTGGCAGATAGCGTGAACCGGAATTTATTTTTTCTACATTTCTTTCAGTCATACTGGGTACCTCAAAGCGAGCTTGTTTGAGGGCGCTGCTTCCTGAGGCATAGAGTAGCTTATACACTCTAATGTGCGTAGCGGTATATAGTCACGTGTTATTTTCATATTTCGCGGGTTTTCTTCATTAAGGGGGGGAATGAGCGCAAAATTAGTACGTTAATGAAAGTAGCCATGACAGATAGGCACCCGGCAATGCAGTTTACGAGATCTGATGGTAGCGCCAGAACACACAGCCTAGCGAGTAGACGCAGGAAAACCGAACTTGCACGTGCATATCATTTTCTTTTTTAGTTGTGAGCAAGCGGTCACGGCTGATTATGTAAGCGCCCAGGAAGCGTTCTTTGCAAATGTACCAAAAAGGGCACTGACACTTCAGCGTGCCACTGTGTTCAGCGAGCGTTCTATTTTCTTAGTATCCCTGGCGGCGGGTACCTACAATGCTGAGGCGACCCAAAGAGCTTCGTCGCGCCCTCCGATCCACTGTCGGGTGCCTATGCCGTTTCAACATGTGCACGTATGCCTCATAGACAAATTTGATCATTAGGCGCGCACTTGTTGAGTTACAAATATGGCTAATTTTATTTCATTGTCCTTCATGAAAAAATTTGTAGCTACTACAGTATACTGGGAACAATATGCCCTACATTTGCTACGCATAACGCCGTTCCTCTTTTTTTTTTTTAGCCGGGATGTCGGGAGTGGAATCGCTTTAGTATGATTAATAAAGCGTTTTAGAACAGCAAAGAAACAGTCATACAAAGCGAATTGCGTAACGAGTGGGTCGTCCAATGCTCCAACCCACTACAAAGCCTTGTTCTTGATCACCTAATAACTGTGGCGCATACCCACTTTAGGCATAATTTTTCCCCGTCGTCAGCCACTGCATACAAAAAATTGCACAAAATTGCTTTGCAATTATGTAGCGGATACCACGCTTCTCCGAAGAATGGCGAAGATTAGCATTATGAATGCCGGCCTACTACACAAAAATTATGATTATTTATGGCGTAGTGGGTACCCATAAAATGTGCTTGAAGCAGTTACCCAAAAAGTGTCAAGAAGAAAAGGGATTGAAAGGCCGCTCTTCCAGCTTTCACAGTGACTGTGCTGCGCGTTCCATGGAGGCCTGGTGTGTGTGTGTTTTTTTTTTAATCGCGGTGCGTGATGATTGGGACACCCTATATAGAACCTATCAGTGTCCATAAGCTAATGAACTTTGTGCTTGGATATCAGCTCGAAGTCGATGAATATTCAGCTGCAATATGGCGAAATTTCAGCAATGTGTTTTTGATTCGTCCATGCTTTCTGCATCATTGTTGTGCAATTCTGTATTGAAAACGTTCATTTTCTTGCATTTTGTGCTGTTTTTTTTTTATTTTGGAAGATTATCGCTCCTGCTTCGGCCCAAAAATAGCCTGAAGTATTTGTGAATATTTAAACTAAAATAAATAAAAACCAGCGACGAAGAATCATTAGCTAATGATGATCGACCGGTATTTCTAGCCTGCATGCTATCCTAATGAAGGAAAGGGGAAGTACAGAGGTCTGAAAGAACAAGTAGAAGTTGTTGCCTCGGTGTGTGAGTTTTCAACAAAATCGGCCTACCAAGTTGTCACGCCACTAGATTGCGCTAGCTTGAAATAACTTATACAGATTGCCTTGTAATGCCGTTACAGCTGTGTACGGTTTTGGTGCTTTCGGGCAGGACTGACGGAGTACCGTTCATAGAAGATGAAGCCCGTTTTTCCGGGGGTCCTGATGTGCGTACTGTGGCTGCTGTGTGACGCATCCGTGGGACTCGTCGACGTCCAGATCAAAAATGGTGACCGCGCCTCCTTCGCTCACACTATACTATATATAAGTATCGATAAGGGATGCAAAACTATTTACTATTGATAGCATCCACACTATCTATTCTATCTACAATGTAAAAAAGACTATCGATAGTACCACTATCGATAAACTATCGGTGTAGTACTGTCAGTTGTACAATCGGCGGTATACCATTTATTTATTTTATTTATTTACTTACAAACACTGCTGGTCTCGATAGACGAGACACAGGAGGAACTCGCCGTCATCGGCAGTATTACTGACAATAACACTATCCATAGTGCTGTAAATAATTATGCAGTATAGTTGGCCGGCCTCATTGCCGAGGCAATTGTGATCAGTGGCGGATCCAAAGAGGGGCAGTAAAGGTGATCGCCCCTCCCCCCCTCCCCCAAAGCCTGTGTTTTCAGTGCATGTCCTCCACCTTTTATCGTCAATTAGGAACAACGAGTGGGCCCGGACCACTTCAAGCACTAATTGGCGGCAGTAAGGTTAAGCCCCCTCCCCTAAGATGACTAGATCCTCCCCTCATAGCGATGCGCAGCTGTCAGAAATACTCGGCTCGTTTAATTTATGAGCCATTTCGCGCCGAAATAAGCAAATTGTATCCGCCATGAAAATGCCGGAATATGCCCATCAATAAATGCATATTCAAAAGCAAGCAGTTATACCACACAAATAACAAAATTAGTTTTTGATATTTCTATTTTGAAATCACAACTCGCAATGTAAATGCGAAATCGCGCAGTTCCGCTACCGCTGAGCAGTTCAAGTATTTAAGTACAACAATACAGACATATCGACTGTCTTGTCATTCAGCCGGCCCCTCCTGCTCCACCACGTACTCGAGAAACCAAGTTTATGCTGCAGTGGAGGTCACACGATCGATTTTAGTCTACTGATGGTACTGTCTAATTAACTTTCGATAGCGCTGTCAATAGCTTTTCTTTTTCTTTTCTTTTTTTACCGTTGGCCCTTCGATAGTGAATCAATCCTCGACAGTAGTGATAGTACCATCAACAGTTATGCATGACTAGAATTTGCCTTGATATGGTGGTGGTGGTGGTGGTGGTGGTTGTAGTAGTAGTAGTAGTAGTAGTAGTAGTAGTAGTAGTAGTGATAGTATAGTAGTATAGCTAATAACACTTGATATTTTTCAATCCACAAAGGCAGTTGAGGTGTAGCTGACAGCGTTTTGATAGGAAATGTCGTTCTAGTCTTTAATTCTGCGACAAAATAATGATGACAAGAAAATGACACAGTATCTACAAACGTCTTTTACATCGTAAGTCACTCCCATATCTGGTAAATTAGTTAATTATTACGTTACCTAATTACCAACAAGTCATTATGACACACTACTTATACGTGGTGCTTGTATGCTTGACTGGAGAGCGATATACATTTCGTGAAAAAAGGGGGCAAAAGTGAAAAGAAAGCGACATCAACAATCAACTATATTTTGTGACACTGCCAGGAAGAAACACACGAAAAAAATATATCTTTCGCGCATGCGTATATAGTGAAGGTTCGAAATGGAAAGACGCGGTCGATTCATTTTAACGTGTGAAACACATGTCTTCTCTCTCTCTTTTGTTTTTCTGTAAGTTTCTGAAAGTGTCTTTAAACAGTTGGTGGTCGACGATTCTCTTTCCTATTCCTTTCTTTCCGATTTACCTTTCCTATTCCCCTTTTCGCAAAACGTATTTTGAGCCATAATCAAGCAATTTAAACACGGACTCGGGCAAAAAGAAGTCATATTGACTTATCCGTGGTGGCGGAGAACTGATGAATTCCGTTGTAACACCCACGGACTATGCGCACGTATACATGACGTAAATTCACGTGTCTCGTGAAATCAGGCGTCAATGAACATGGTTTGTATTCGTTGAACATTAAATTGACTGGGAGTCCGCAATGCGTTTTTTTTTTTTTCTGTGCCGCGGCACATGCACCAAAATTCGCGAAACGCTGTGGTGTACGGTCTTCTGACGTCTTTCGGTCTCGGAGCCTTTTGTTCTGGAGATCCTGCTAGTACCGGATCATCCCTCACAGCTACGCCCCCTTACAAAAACGGCAGAGGGCAGCACAGAAAAATGCAAAATGCAGATTGAGAGGCTTAATTATTTTCGGCTTGCGCAGGCAAGTGCGTGCTGAACGGAACCGAAATCGAGAACGGCAAGACGATCAGTTCGGAGACACCGTGCGAATCACGCACATGCGACGCCAAGACAAAGACTGTCGAAATCATCGGGTACGTATACATGCTTCTATAGTGCCACAACGAACCAATCTCTGGATCATAGAGAACATAGTTCAAGATGGATGCTTTGGTGGGCTAGCTAGTAGATGTCTTGATATATACCAAATATGTGCAGCACCAAAGAATGAGGACAAGCGAAAACATTATGAATTATAACTAACAGACAATAATGCCAAGTAAAGTATGGGGCAGGCAACACAATCGAAATGGGAAGAAAGAAAAGTGGTCGAAAAGATAACTTGCCGTGGGCAGGGAACGAACCTGCTATATACCTTGAAACAACGCGTCCGATGCTCTACCAGCTGACTCTACGGCGGCGATCGTCTCCCCATCTACTTTACGGGGTATATATGTCAACTGCTGCTTTGTCAACTTGTGAACGGGGTCAGGACCTCGTCAAGCTCTTGAGCTTTTAGTCCTGTACTCCACCTTATCTAAAGAAAATAAATCGATTGATTGATTGATTGATTGATTGATTGATTGATATGTGCATTCAAACGTGGGAGTGTCCGCCATGACGGCGAGTGTGGAACACTCTTTTTCTGCCTGTGGACGTCGCGTAGCACATGATCTTGTTACGAGCTGGCAGTTGACCAATAATACCTCGCATGCTATCCCAAGGCATCAAGTCTACCAGAACGAGGCTCTCGCTATGAATGAAGGAAAGAAGTGAAAATTTAAGGGCTAGTTTTTTTTTCTGTTAGACACATTAATAATACAACAGACTTAGAGAAGAGAAAAAACAATTCACGCCCCCCCCCCCCCCGCAGGAAGTGCATCATGACAAGTGGGCGAAGCTAAGTACCGTCCGTAATGTCTACGTTGAAGTCGTCGACTAGTCTAAAGGCTTTGTGCTTGTATAGGTGTTTTATATTGTTTCGTCAAAATTATGATTGTTGTTCGTCTAGCGTAATTTTTTTTTATTATTCACATAAACACATGCGTTTCCACTTTAATGTTCTTTAATCACCATGACAGCGCACAGTGAGCATTGACGACAAAGTTAGGTCCTAAGGTCTGTAGTGTCTACGCTGAAGTCGCCGACTAGTATAAAGGGTTTGTCCTTCTAGTGTTTATATTATTCTGTCACGATTATGATTAATGTTAGTGTATTGTTAAGCCGTTTTTGTGCATGTCCAACATCCACGCATCTTCCCGTGACGGACAGGGACGTGGACGGACAAGCCTCGACCCTAGGTTGCTCCACCCCTAAAAGATGGCTTTTTGCCTTCCAGTCGTCTTACGTGAATGTTGCCCGTCATGCTTTTTGTCTAATAATGAATGTACAATCGATAACGACGAATGTTTTTTTTTTTTTTGAAATAATAATTATTCAGTGCAAACAGACTACGTACTTTGTGTGTACACTAAAGCACTGTACGCATACCCACGTGACCTGCAGGTGCGGACCGATCGTGGCGCCGCCCAACTGCACGCTCGTCAACGGAACGGGCACCTTTCCCAAGTGCTGCAGGCACGCCGTGTGCAAGAGGACAGACTCGAAGCCAGTCAACATCACTGCCCTCTTGTCTAGCCTCACCACGTGCTGAGCGTGTCACTAACGTGACGACGCTGGCCACATCAAAGACGACACACATAAAGCTTCTGTCGCTAAGCGTTGGCAGCTGGGATACAACTGGTTCTGGTGAATACAATTAAACATTCTGCTGGCGTACGAAGACATGCGCGAGATGGGCAGAAACACACAACGTCAGTTGAAGTCCGGAGTTGTGTGTCTCTTACTATCCTGTCCGTGTGATTGTTCGCCAGTACAATGTTTCAAAGGTTCTGTTTCTAGAAAAGGAACATTGAACAAACCACTGTCCGTAAGAGGGCATGGTGATAGCATAAAGGACTCCTCCTCTGCCAACCTGGCACATACGTATATGATCCTTCTCCTCTCGTTCCAGAGTCATGAGAACATTCTGGCTATAGAAGCATGAGTGTATATACAAACAACGACGAGAAATGACGTTTAACTACGAATTTATTTTCGAAACGATCGTCCTGAAAGGACCCTTTCGCGTCCGATTTGTTAAGAAAGCTTGCAGAAAAAAACATCTTGCCTCACCTGGCACCATTTCCGACTTCATTAAAACCAACCTTCGCAGCAGTGCGAGATTTTATCTTGACCGGATGGGTGGAAATTTTGTGGACATTTTTATCGATGGTTGAGGCTGCTATTTCTGGTAAAATTACAAAATGCGCTTCAATGTGACGTTGAGGTATGCACAAGCACGAAATTCCATCAAAGGTCCCAAACCGTCTTGGACATTTTGAATCCCTTGACGGCTTTTGGAACCCATCAACGAACTCTGAAATGCAGTGTTCAGTGACCTTCTTGGTGAGCCACGGTGCTAGCTAAGACGAGGCATCGTTTAGTTGCTTCAGGTGAGGCTGAAGATAGAGTTTAAACCTTTTATAGTTGAAGGGCATGCAGGAACTCGTCTGGTACAACTTGTTCAACTCGAAATGGTCACTTTTCTTCTTCTCTTCATTCCTTTCTTCTTCGTAAGAGTGGGACGAACTATAGCTCACAAATGAATCACGTGGTTTGTTGTGACACTTAAGTTCACTCCGTTAGGTGGCGCCGTTGTTTGAGTTTGCGGAAACTTTCCAGTGGCTATACGAATATCCTTGTACAACCTTTCTTGCTGCCAGCATTCTGCACGTAAGGTGCGGCACATCCTCCTAGAGTGGCTCCCAAACAGAGTCATTCACTGGCACATAGATTGCAGGTCTGGAGAGCACAACGACTCCCTGGCATATCAAAACGCCACTCTAGATTTGCTCATGTGAACTGCTATCATCATGAAATGGCTGAGATTGGTCAAAAAGGCGTTAGCACAAGGAAAAAAGCCCGTTGTACTAGAATTAGCATATTTAGCAGGATGGAATACTGGCCGAGTTCAACGTTTACGCGCACCTGACCGGGCCATTAGGGTTAGTCGACTCACTTCTTGCAGACGAAGTTGACGGAACGCAATTCAGCGCTACAACTCAGCCAGGCATGGACATTGGCGGTTGTCCCACTCTCGGTTTCGGTTCCACGAGTCGCTCGACTCGACACGGTCGCGTTCAGCTAAACGTATACTTTACTCCGAAAGTAGACAGGAAAAAGACAGCGAGCTCGTAAATCGGTTGCGCGAGAACGCAAACCGCCTAGCAGTAGCAGCTGCAAAGACTGGCTAAACGTACTAAGAATCAAGCGTTACGTAATACACTCCTCTCATGAAGTAACGTAATACCGAAATAAAAAAAAGGACATTGCGCACACAGCGCAGCCTGCGACGCAAGTGAAGAGCGTCACACCTTACCCCGCGTGTGCATTTTAGCGCAGCTGTTGCCGTGTGGTCTTTGTGGAAAGCAAAGGAACAGAAGACCCTGTGTCAAAGCCGCTGCTACTTGCTCAGCAGCTGCACCTATATTAGACGGGTCTTAGTGACATCAACTGCAGTATATCAGCGTGTTCGCGGAAGAAGCGCACTTCGCTTTCTTTGCCAGAACAACGAAAGAGATGTGGAGACAGCGTTGGTATTGGCGTGATATTGGAACGCGACCAGCGTCGCTGGAGAGAGCACAATACTTTGTTTTTGGAAGGGAGGGGTAGCCTTCAATACCTTCGTTTGCCCGCCTAGTGAAGCACGCATGAAAGTAGTTGTTGAAGGAAAATTTCATGCTGGCGCGATAACGACATCGGCTTTGTTGATTCATTCAGAGCGAACACCGTCACGAGATAATTAAACCGCGTTATCAGAGTGCTTTCGGTATACTCATATCTTTTCATCCCTCTCGCAAGAACAGTCAGACCCTGTGCCCTATAGGTGGCAGCTGTCAGCATGCTCTACTAAAATTTTGAGACACTTTATCCTCTCCCTCTTTCATGTGTATGCATTTGCGCATGCATATCTTACAACAACAACAACAACAACAACAACAACAACAACAACAACAACAACAACAACAACAACAACAACAACAACAACAACAATAATAATAATAATAATAATAATAATAATTTATCCTGTCAGTTTCACCAATACTATACGTTGCATGTATGCTATAGGAGAACACCCAAGGTCCCTTATACATTCGCCCAAGACGTCGCGAAGACGAAGGCTGTCTTCTTGTTTTTTTTCTTGCAGGTCGATGTATTGATCTTTCCCCCGGGCTAATAGCTTTGTACATCTAACGTGGTTGTGCATGGCCTCCATGATCGGAGGCATTGCACCTTTATGAACTTCACCTCGTTTTGCACTGCCTCCGTGATCTGCCAATCTTTCAGCAAGCGATGATGTAATATGATAACGTCATCATATGACGTCACTTTAGTTGGCATTGTGACGCAATGGTGGCGTCACAAATTTTAGTGACCTCTGACGGCATGTCTATGTAATATGGTTACGTCATCATCAGACGATGACTTTTCTTCCATCACTCTTCTTGGCGCCGACGCCGCGGGACGACGGTCGACGCCGACGGTCAATTTTAGTGCTTAATGAAGACACCGAAGGATTTTGCTTCAAAAATCAATATCGAGCCTGCCAGAGTACATAGATTGGTGTCCTCATCAAAGAAGTACGTGCGACACTTTTTCAGCCGAGCATGCGATTCCGTTTTTGGGTCCACTTGTACTGAAAAAAAAACAAGAGAACACGAAATTTAATCAAGTTGATTTATGTACTCCTCCAATGAACTGAATAACTGAGACTCATATTTATACACTAATAAGCGGCACCTCACAACAGATACGGTAAAAAAACGTCATTTTGTTTATTGTCGCGCTAAACTATACGAACACCATTTGCGCAGTACAGTCGTGAGCAACACGAAATGGAACACCGAGATCCCCTTAAGAAGACCATATATGCATGCTATACTTAAGCGCACCTTCCAATCAAAAAAGAGTTCGCAACATTAAGCATTCACAGCTGAAAGGGTACTTCACGCAAATCAACACACAATATTTTTGTCTGTATACATTACGGGCACTCGATGCTTAAATGAATTCCCTATTGCATGAAACAAATGTCTCAAGACTACTTTCGCGCCAAGAGTTTGCATGAAACGTCACAACGGTTCTTCGCGGTTTCTCAATGCACTTGAACCATATGCTAGAGATCCGATGCTACTAAGATTGAACTTGATAAAACCTTTACATATATTGTAAAAAGAAAAGTTGCCTTACTGAGGACAAATTGTATATTAAAGGTATACTTTTAATTTCGCACTCATAGACGAAGAATTACCGTGACTGGCGTACGCCCTTTTCAGGCGGCGCATTACCTGAGCAGCTGGTCGGTTACACAGTTCTGTTTCAAGGAGTTTTGGTCCTGGCAGACAGCCACAATAAAGATTCAAGCGCACCTACAAGGTTTCAACATGGCATGACTCGGGCAGCTACGGTGCTTGACCGAGTGAACCACGCGGCGAGCGGAATAGTATAAGGATGTTATAGTGCAATCGTTTGCTGAAGGCCAGCTACGTTCTCAGAGAGAACGGTGGTGTGCAAAGTCGTGTTCATAATACTGTCCCGCATGAATGACAGCAACAGCAACATGCTGCACTGAAGGAAGATGAACAAGGATTGAATAAAAAAATTGACTGCCTCTATAGCCTGTTGCTGCGAGGCCCCGCGAGATTTCTGCAAGAGGTCAAGTAGCCTCTCTTTCACGGACTATTGTGAACTCGAGCCCCTCTTGGTCAACTGGTCTAACGAGGCTCTATAATTCAACATGAGTCAATGAACACGAATGAATGACATGAAACAACGAACATTAATCGACGGTGGACTGCCTCCAGCTGGCTTGGTACATATAGATCGGGCCTTCCTCAAGACAGGCCACTAGCCGGGAATATTTTTTCTGGAGGAAGGTCGAGAGTACTTTCAAGGGAATATTTTAGAAAACACTTCCCGACGCACTCAAACGAGAGGCTTCACCTCTGTAGTGTTCTACATCAACTGGACGGAAGCGATTTCACTGTCGAGAAAGTATACATTGGGACTATCGCACGGCCTATCTCAGTTCCAAAAGACAACGAAAACGCTGTTGCGTTCTCTCAAGGACTGATTCGTCGTTTGTGATGTCAAACGACGAATCAGTTACGCATCGGCTCAATCAGTGACCTTCTTCTCCTCCTCTTTGACTTTCCTTTTCCCTTCACCAGTGCACGGTAGCCTACCAAACTCAGCCATGGTTAACAACCCTGCTTTTATTCTATTCTTATTTTTTTCTCATTTACTTTCATTATTTCTTCTTAGTAAAGCACCCCCTCTACTGCTATGTCGGGGGGAGGGGGACCAATAGCCCCCTCACCTGGATACGGGCCTGCCACAAGATGTCGCGCAATTTCTCGCACGAATTTTCAGCGTTTCACAACCGCTACAAGTATCCGCACGTCCCAGGCGCTCGTACTCGAAGCAGCAACTACGCGGTCAGTGTTTGAAACGTAATTTGCCCGATATAATGTCAGAACGCCTGTGCGACATGACTGCAGATTCAGGTGCAGAAGTATCGGCCCTAAACACCTGCTATCTAAAAATATCGTAGTGCCTGATCGAAATAAATCATCAGTAGGGCTTCGGCATATTTTCAACTCCATAACTGTTTTTCCGGCTAAAAATGGGGAACTGACGTAGACACAAAGGTGATTCTGTTGAAGCTGACTTGACACAAAGCAGACGTTCAAAGCAAGCGCCTCTGGCGTCACAGCAAGCCTGCCACTGACTGGACGAGCTCCTAGTTTAATGAATGTACAGAACTATAAAATTGACATTATTTTGGCCAGTTCCTTCAGTCACCAGCGAAATCACTCGTATACTAGCAGGTCTATCGTTTCAGTGATCACAGTATAAATGATAAATCATTTCCTTCCACGTCGTCATGACGCTGTCAGGGTTGGCCAAAGTCGTCTCGCTCCACTGCTTACACTATTCAATACGAGGCCCATACACATGCATATGCGTTAAATCCCACAATTATAGTCTACATAAAAAGAAACTGAAGCCCCCCCCCCCCCCCCCCGCCCGGCGCCATGTTAATCAAGTTCGAAGAAAACAAGTTTTGCAGTAGATGCAGAAATGAAGATGAAGCGTTGACATGCCTTCCATACAACGGCCTTGCCTTTGGTGCCAGACATATCGATGTGAATCTGGTGAATGTGGGAAGTCTCATGTAATGCAACATCAGTGGTCACATTTATACCGTAGAAAATCTGCAGCGCCTTATTCTTGCGCTTCTTTTAGGACATGCCCGACTGAGTAAAGGAATGGGAGACACTTGGCGCCGGGCCCCTTCAGATGATGAGGGGGCGGGGACGCAGCCACCCCGTCTAATTCCCCTTTCGCGAAGGCACGTCTATGCGAGTACTTGCAACCCCCATACGTGGCTAGTAGCTACGTCCTCGACTACCTGTGATAGCATTTCCAAGAACTTTGTGAGACCACCACTGTGGTGCAGACGTTTCGACAGCAGACCCAATGGTCGCGGGTTCAATTCCAACCGCCGCGGTCGCGTTCTGATGGAGGCGAAATCCTATATAGGCCCGTGTTGACGAAATTTTCTTCGCCTTCTGCCGCAAAGCAAGACATCGGAGTTGTTTTTCTGGCCCATGCTTCTGTCGAGTAATAGAGTGACACCAACGACCGTTTATGTGCAGAGACTTAACGGTGTTCACAACTCTTGTTTTCGACTAAATAGCAAACACCCGCGCACCACAGTGCGTGAAAACAATGCTGTTGTGACGGCATTGTTTTCAACCAGAAAAAAAAGGACTCACCCTGGTTGTACTTTGTAGCACTGCCATGCTTGTAAACACCTGTCCTATACTGAGCAACGAAGGTGTCAAAGTTATCGCCACACACATTTTTGTTTTTCTTAAAGCTGCCGCAGGTGTAAACGCGGCAATGTTCCAGAGACAAAGAGAATCGTTCGATCACACAGTGACCGAGCCTTGTCGTGTTTGGCGTTACCATTGAAAAACGTACCGCTGTTCCAAGGTTTCGAACAATAAGGTATAACGCAACTCGGGCATACTGCGGTGGCAGGCCAGTGAGAACAATGATTTTTTTTTCTCTCTCGCGGCCTCCGAGCTTTGTGGTAGGTGACGCTGCATGGGCTCGTGCGCTGGCCTCGCAGCTGCGAGGAGTCGGCTCCTCTTTGGATGCCCCGTTGTGACGCCGAACCCACCAGGCGTGTTGAAACCAAAAACCCCGGATACGCCATCTGGTTCGTATACATACCGTTACGCATGTACTGGGTGACATCCGCGCTCTTTTTCGCAGAGAAGGCTTAGTTGATGAACATTACAGCATAGACATAACGAGACGCGAGGAATACAAGGACATAGTGCTGTCCTCTTTGTGCCTTGTCATGTTTTGCGTTTTATATATGTACCCTGTATCACCAACTAGCCTACCGGCAAATGTTAAAGGAGGCATGTCACTTGTTACCACCCGAACACCCTCGTACGGAGTATTCAAGCCCCTAGATATACTTGCAATTTTCGATGGTGAGGCTATGTCGTTGCGACACTGCGTTAACCGTATAGGCGTGCACAGGATTCTTCAGTCGGAGGCCCAAGGTTCATCGCAGCACCCGCCCCCTTCTCTCCTCGTTGTTTTGTCGAGTAAGCAATGAATGAAAAAAAAAATGAAAATGAAGGAATGACACGCTTTTCGCAACGTTATGTCATTTGTTCTCCGCTTTCTGAGGCAGTGAAGATGTTGTCGAATGCAGTACCACAAGCCGCCATTATCTTAAATAGAATCGAGTTGAGTTGAATGACGAGACAGGTCTGACTCAGCGAGGTTTGCGGAGTGTACTTGCCCCCCCCCCCCCCTTGATAATTACAAGGGGGGAGGGGGCACTCCCTTTTACCCTTGTGCGCACGCCTATATGGCGTTGACGTTTTCAAACGCACATGATGACGGAGACCAATCGCTTCCCTGACTACGATCTGCGGACGTTGAAATGATGAACAAAATGTCTCGCGTCTTGATTTAGCTTGGTATTAGGGACCTTTGATACACATTTTGACAGTGTGGTAAAACATCGAGAGAGAGAAGGAAACGCGAAACTACTTTTTTTTTAGTGTGAACCATATTTCTTCAATGCGGAACAGCCAGAACTAAGCGATGCACGTGACAATCGTCGCATAGTTTCGATGGTCTAGCATGTGCCTTTGTTTACCATTGGCAAAGCTAGTGGCTTAGACGAATGTATATCTATATAGAAACATAAAACCTACCGCTTTATCACGTTGCGAGACCTCCCAGATATATACGCATAACAAAGGCCTATTTTTTGGAATGCGCAGCATACTGTCTACACTAATGCCCTTGTCCTTCAAGGCTGTTACAACCATCGAATGGTT
Organism: Rhipicephalus annulatus; assembly: GCA_013436015.1. Taxonomy (NCBI): domain Eukaryota; kingdom Metazoa; phylum Arthropoda; class Arachnida; order Ixodida; family Ixodidae; genus Rhipicephalus; species Rhipicephalus annulatus. The sequence goes on from WOVY01015096.1 coordinate 203,290, forward strand.
TTCACACTTCTCTATACCCGAGAGCGACTATATTTTAACAGCATTCGATAAGTGATGCCACGGTTAAAGTTCAACATACTTCGTGCGGTTCTTTTTTTTTTTTTTGTACCCATGATTTACACCATGAGTGATCCCATGTAACTTCGTGGGAGAGCTTGCGCACGAAAAACAGAACGATTACGATAGCACGTTTGGCAGCGCTTCGCGATAATCAGTATATTGCCACGAGTGTTGTTTTGTTGTGCTTGGAATAAGCCAACAAATACTGTGAGCAATACTCCACGCAGATCACGCCTGTGATCGAGAACCTTCGCGTATGTAGTAGTTTATTTTGTTAAAAATTGCGCGCGGAACGCGAACGCATAAGACTGATTGATATGTGGGGTTTAACGTCCCAAAACCGCCATATGATTATGAGAGACGCCGTAGTGGAGGACTCCGGAAATTTCGACCTCCTGGGGTTCTTTAGCGTGCACCCAAATCTGAGCACACGAACCTACAACATTTCTGCCTCCATCGAAAATGCAGCCACCGCAGCCGGGATTCAAACCCTCGACCTGCGGGTCAGCAGCCGAGTACCTTAGCCACTAGACCACCGCGGCGGGACAGAACACTGCAGATTGTCCCAGAGCTTGCGCGACCAAGAGTCGTGAGGCTGGAAAGTCTGCATGACGCGTGATGTATGTAAGACGGCGCGCCCGAACAATTTTCAGTTGACCGAAGGTCGAGGCTCCGTGTGTGCCACTGTGCATCACTGTAATCTGAGTTTCAGTTTACCAGTCCCCAAGTTCGGCCAAATAAACAGTTTCATCGTGTACACACAGTCTTCGTTCGCGTCACGTCTTTATGACAATATCCAGCTCCATATATCTCTCTTACAGGCCGCTTTTAAACTATAATTGTTGATGTTGTTATCACCAAAAACCGCGATATGATAATGAGAGACGTCGTGTACATACAGGGCTTTGGAAACTTCGGCCGCCTGTGGTTCTTTGAAGTTCGCCTGTATCTAAGGACACGGGCTTCTACCATCTAGCACGTTAAAGAACACCAGATGGTCGAAATTACCGGAGCCTTCCATGGACCGTTCTCTCATGATCATATGGTGTTTTTGGGGCGTTAAACCCCGATAATTATTATTATTATTATTATTATTCGCAACTTAGGAAATGCATTTAATACACCTGGAGGGGCGGACTTTATTTCGGCGAGACGGAGGGGGTCTGATTCACCTTTACGTATTGTGCACACTTGTATGTGTATGTGTATGTGTATACTCACATATGCAAACTAAAGCTACAGAGGCGCAGAGGCTGAAATACTGCTTCCGCCGATTCCACTCTGACTGTCCCACTGTACACCGGTGTACTGTGCTGCTCGCAGTTATAACACTCGTGATTACTAAAAGAAGCTGAGTCAATCACAATAACAAGCATAAAAAACAAGAGTAAACTAGAATGCAATAATAATATGCTGTTAAAAAAGAAATTATACACGTGCAAGTACTAAGCGTAATATTTAGGAGCACCCCGCCGCGGTGGTCTAGTGGCTAAGGCACTCGGCTGCTGACCCGCAGGGCGCGGGTTCGAATCCCAGCTGCGGCGGCTGCATTTTCAATGGAGGCGGAAATGTTGTAGGCCCGTGTGATCAGATTTGGGTGCACGTTAAAGAACCCCAAGTAGTCTAAATTTCCGGAGCCCTTCACTAAGGCGTCTCTCATAATCATATAGTGGTTTTGGGACGTTAAACCCCACATATCAATCAATCAAAATTTTGGAGCAGTCTCTTTTTTGTTTGTTTGCTGATTCTATTCTCTTTTAGCCGGCCCTCACGCGCTTGATTACGGATTCTCGATAGCAGTTGTAGACGCAGAAACGTTTACATTTTTTGATGGCTCAGTAATTATATAGCGTAGGTGTCGGGCACATGTGAATACAGACAGTTTCAAAATGAGCCAATATTAGGTGAAGACGAAACGCTTTCTTTCTTTGCGCACTGCAAGCACTTTTGGCGTCTATCTGCTTATCTATTTATGGATCTATCTATCTAGCCACTTGCGTCTGGGTGCTCTCGTGATCACCCCCTTAACTTGGGATAAACCAAAATTAGTATGGGAGGGTGAGATCGTTTGACGAATATGACGCGCTAGTCAAGACATGAATAACGTCACTATACCGTATACATATATATATAGCGTACGTCGTCAAACACTTCCCGCCAGACAGTGGCACATACTCGCGGTCGGGTTTGTGTGATTGGTAGCCGGGTATGTGCCACAGGTGATTGACACTTAGTATCTACCCAGAAACAACGAGAACACACAGCCTTCACCTTGCTCACTGCCTCTCCGTACGCATGACGAGAAAACACATGGGTAATTTTAACGTGTGAGCGTTAAGAAAAAACTCACATCGTCAGCGGTGACCCGACGAATGCAAATAATAAATGCTGCCGGGTCTTAGGAGGAATCGAATCCAAGCATTCTTCGTGGCAATCGAGCATTCTATTATTTTCTACCACAGAGCCACGCCAGGTCTCGGAACTACTTCTCAAACACGCCTATACTGTTCGTGAAACGTCAACTATGGTCGCAGTGCTGGCTATCTAATTTTATAACTTATTACACATGTGCTCCTATGGTACAGCCGTCACGTGTCGCTAACGTCAATTGTAGTTAAGGCCTGACCACATGCAACCGTTGCAGCTTGTCAGCGCGGAGCTTTCCGACTCGGTTTCGAGCCCTCTCCCAATGGAGAGAGGAGGAGCATGGCTACGCCAAGCTGCACGTCCATCCTCTCCATAGGGAGAGGGCATGACGCCGCGTCAAAAAGCTCCGCGCTGACGAGCTGCAACGGTTGCATGTGGTCAGGCCTTTAGGTGCCACGCGCCGAAGTTTATTCATGTAGCAGTGTCTAGGGCTACCATCCTCGCGAGCACCAGTGCTTCATATCAGCTTATCGCTTCTATACCCATGTTCCTGTTGGCATCGTTGCGCAAGTGCAAACAACTGGTTATATAAATATCTGCAACTGTTCTACATACGTCTGTGCGTGCGAGATATATACATATATTTAGCGCCAATTCATGACATCTCACTCGAAATTAAAAAAAAAATACAATACGGTCACCTCCCGTCCGCATGTGTCGCGTCAAGTCGATTCCCAAGGTACGTGCACGGGATCTGAAGTTTTTTTTTTTTTTTAACGAAACATCGCAATCTTAGCGCGAGCCATATTTCACCGACTTGAAGTATATACGAGCACAAGTGCGCGCAAGAAATTTTACGGAAGAGTGTACTTGCCTCTCGCGCATTTCGCTGTGCTAGCAATTACCAGAGTTACGACTCGGAATTGCATCAGCATGTGCGCAGCCTTCCTGCGCCGGAACCGTCACGAAGTCAGCAGGTCTGGCGCAGTTACCTTTATCGCAATCAGAGTGAATCCCTACGACACTTTTATTATAACACGCAGGATGTTTACAAATGAAAAAAAAAATAATAGTAGATGGCCCCTCCGAGGGATGGACTTACCTTCGTCACTTGCGGTTGTTGTTCCCTTCTGCGATACAGTTAGGGTTTTAATCACGCAAACGTTTGACATGCCGTGTGGGATTTCGCGAGACAAAACAAATTGAATGTTAAGGTTATCTAACTTCACTTACTGATGCTGATGCTGATGACCTCTGATGGATGGCGCTTACCCACAAGGGGGGATGGGCCAAGAAACCGGGCGGCAGGATAATTAAATGAAACTAAACTGAAAACGAAGCCAATCTGAAAATGTAGCTTAAAATAATACTACCAAAAAAAATGTGTGCTGAGCAAGCGGTCAAACCATCTTTTGTTTTTGAAAGACATAACTACGAAATATAAACTAAAGATCTGAAAAGGTAGTGGTTCACTAGCATGGTAATATTTTAGTTGCGTTGATGTAATCAAACACAGCGGAGCATACGCCCCTGTGGCAGTAACCAAATGAAGTTCCGCCAAGTGATAAAATTACTGGTAAATTTACTTGTATTCCTAGCTTTTGTAATGGGGCTACTAAAAATCTTTTTCTCTGATAAGAACAACGATGACAGAATAAAAGGAAATGTTCAATTGTTTCAATTTCGTTGCACCAAATGCATAGCGGTGACGCCTTGAGCTGAGCTTTATTAAGGTAATAATTTAGTTGTGGAACTGCACAGCGCAATCGGGTATAAGTGACCTCTAAATGGCGAGATACACACCACTGTTTATTCCAGCAATAGCTCAAATGCTCGAAATCTTTGAATTTATCCAAATTACCTTTTCCCCATTGCAGGCAAGCATTTCGGAACCTTAGCGCGGTTACGTAAGCCGTATCTGGCAAAACTGGGATGGTGGGCCCACCCAGGGATACTGCTGCTAAAAAGTCCGCCATTTCGTTCAAATATAATCCGCGGTGGCCTGGTACCCATAGCAAATGCAGTTTTTTTTACGTTTTTCGGTACTAAATGCCGAAACGTATTCATCAGCTCTGAATTTACTGCCGCAGAAAGTGCATTACAAACTGATAACGAATCTGTAATGATAACTGCTAATGATTCGCTTGAGGGTAATTTGCGTAGGGCAAGAACAATGGCCAATAATTCTGCCATGAATACCGGGGTATAATCTGGGAGTCGAATCGAAAAGGACCAGTCCAAAGAAGGAGAGAAGATGCCAACCCCAGCCTTTTCTTTTGACACAGATGCATCAGTCGCTATGATATTGCTTATTTCTAGGTGGGCTAGATAATCTGATAACTGGTCATTTAAATACCTATATGCCAATTGTTTCGCGTTATGAGGAAATATATCATCGAATTGTATGCTAAGCATTGACTTTAGGTTTTGTATTGGACCAATAAGTCTAATTTTTACATTCAGTTGCTTTAGTAGCGCTTGTGCAAATACTATTTGCGGGGTGTGTAGTCGCGACCAATGGGTTTCGAAAAATAAGGTCGGTTCTTGAATGAAAGCGTAAAATGAGAGTCTTTGGTGTGAACTGTATATCTTTAAGAATGCTTGCACAGTAAGAATTTTAAAACTATTTAGCAGAGAAGGTAGGCGAGCTTCCATATACAACACGTTATTTGCAACAAACTTTGGTAGACCCAGACACAAACGCAACGCATCTCTTTCCAGCAGTATTAGGGGTCTCATTTTATAGGCTGCGCTGCCAGAAAATAATACACATCCGAATTCCATGATGGGCCGCACATAAAGTTTATATATCATTATTAGCACATCTCTTCTTAAACCCGCTTTACGGTTTGCAACCTTCCGTAGCCACCCCATGGCCCGTGTTGCCTTGGAGTACACATCATCAATGTGACTTCTCCAATTTAATGTGTCATTATATATGATGCCCAAATATTTAAGGGAATTCGCCTGCGGAATGAGCTCATTACTGTACATTAACGAGATGTTGATAGGCTGCAGAAAAGAGAATGCAAGGAGCACACTTTTCTTTACGTTCAGGGTCATATGAATATTTTTAAGCCATCTTTCTATCATATTGAGATAATTTTGTAGACTCTGGTATAATGAATGAAGGTCGGTATTACTTGTGAAGAAAGCAATATTGTCCGCGCACACATATAACTTAATATCCTTAGCTGATGGAATGGAGCTTAAGAAAATGTTAAATAAAACTTTTTTCTACTATATTGCCTTAATGTTATTTTTTGTGATTGCATCGATCCCACATTTAGTAAACTATCTACTACTAAAGTTATTCAGAATATAAGAAAATTATTATATTAAACAAGATGCCGTCTGTTTTATGGCCGATCACCCAGCATGGGCTGCGCCAGGTTACTAAGGAACGACCAACCAACTTGATCATCTTGGTTGATCTACACATGCAGAAAAGAAAGCACGAGATATCGTACCAAGTATCCTTGTTTTTGTTCGTGGGTTTTCTTCCTCAATAATAACTGCGGGGTCTCGAAGTGGAACACGGACACAGTAGACGCGCTCGAAAAGAACCAAACAACGCACATCTATTTAACTACTTTAAAACGACGATATCGCCTGCCGAACGAAATATACATCAATTGCGATGAACAAGCTAAAACAACCTTGCACAACATTCAACAACATAGCAAACACAAGGCAGCGTCACCAAACGGTCGACTCACCACGAGGGCCCACGGCGGGTAGGTCCCTAGATAAAAAAGTTTAAGGTCCCTAGATAAAAAAGTTTTCACGATGGATGGATGGATGGATGCTATGAGCGTCCCCTTTATAACGGGGTGGTGACAAGTATGCCACCAGGCTCGACAAAAAGAAACCTTTTTTCTTTTTTCATGTTGGCCTAATGCCTCTACTTCGATAAATTCTATCTTAATGGAAAAAAGGTAAATTTTCAGCTTAAGTTCTCTGCCATTTACGGCACACTGTCCATATTTTATTTTTCCAATATTTATTTTTGTCCTTTCTCTCTAATTTTCTGCCACCAATACTCTAACCGTCTCTTACTTATTTCAATCGCGGGTGTGTTCAGCTTTCCATTGTTGTCCCTAAAACCCAAGGCTTCCTGTAGGCTCGTGCCCAAACGTACACCTGGGTGGATATCTCCACATTCAATCAGAACATGCTCCGCCGTTTCCTTATCTTTCCCGCAGCATGTGCATTGTTCTTCTTCTTTACTGAATCTTGCTTTATAACTACGCGTTCTAAGGCAACCCGATCTCGCTTCAAACAGTAAAGCGCTTCCCCTTGAATTATCGTAAAATGCCTCCCTCCTTATTTCATTTTTGCCCTATCGGTAGTTACTCAAAGCCGGTTTTTTCTCCATAGCTGCCATCCAGTAAATCCTCTCCGCCTCCCTGACTTTTCCCTTAACGCTCTTTGTTGACATATGGCTTACAGTACCAGCCGTATATTTACTAGTGAGTCTTCTAGTTCTTTTTCTCCACTGTGTGTCCACGTTCTTCCTATACAAATAACGGAACACCTTCTCTGCCCATCTACTCTCCTTCATATTTCTTAGCCTTTCTTCGAACCTTATTTTGCTCTGCGCTTCCCTCGCCTCAAAACCTGCCCACCCCATATCGCCCTCTACAGCCTCGTTTGTCGTCTTCCCGTGAGCACCCAACGCGAGCGTCCCGTGAGCACCCACGGCAGGCGACCAGCAGCGCTGTCTACCACAGACCCGCCGCAAGAGCCAGCCGGTCGCTCCAACCGCCACACGCCGAAAAGGGCCGCTCATGATCTCGCTCACCATGATGATGATGGTGGTGAAAAACGCTCGCGAACACAACGCCACCTACAGCTCGATAGTTGTCACCCCCTGACTGCGGCTTATGCGCGAGACACGTGCGCCGTGAGGCGCAAACAACATTACAGGGGGCGTTAGCACCCCCCACATAACATAATCAATAATGACTAGCACATCATTTTTTACTGTTATTTTTGTGTGCATGCAGTGTAACACTTTTGCGTATATATTTTTCTTGCTTCCCGGCTGCGTGTTTTCCCGTTTTATATTACCTTCGCGGCTTCACTTATAAGCCTATTATTAATGACTTATTATACAAGTTAATGCTGTTGCCCCTTTTTATACCGTATATACTCGTGTAAGGGCCGCCCTCGTGTAAGGGCCGCACCCCAACTTTGAAAGCGGATATTTCGAAAAAAAAAAAACAAAAGTTCAAAATGTCCCGCCAGAAAAGTGTAGTTAGTTCATTTACAGCCAGATGGCGCTGCACGCTTTTCCGCTTTATTCTACTTCCGCCGACGCGCCGACCACGCTGTTGACAGCGCGCCGCCATATTTGCCTTGTGCGGCCTCTTTGTTGGCATCGTTCCTAGCATCGTGTCGATACGTTGGCAGCGCGACTTCAGATCGGTGTCGTCGGTGTCACTTTGTTGGTTGTAGTGAACCCTGCAGAAGCCAGCGCACGTGACGGACGATGGGCCGGCATCTGAGATCATTCACTGCAGCATTTAAGCTGCAAGTGATTGACTATGCCGAGGAGCACGGGAAGCGGGAAGCTGGACGAAAGTACGACGTCGATGAGAAGCGCGTGCGTTACTGGATGAATCAGAAAGATGCCCTCGCCGCTACTAACAGGAGCCGAAAGGCGTTTCGCGGGAAAAAGTGCAAGTACCCGCAACTCGAAAGCGAGCTCGTCAACTACGTCGTCGACACACGAAGGGACGGCTACGCCGTATCGACTGACATGATACGCGTCAAAGCCCTCAGCATCGCTCGCCACATGGAAATACCCCCGGCACAATTCAAGGCAAGTCGGGGCTGGGCTACGCGGTTTATGAACCGTAACCAGCTTTCTATTCGGCGCCGAACGACGATTTGCCAAAAACTGCCGCGCGAGTACGAAGACCACGTCATTAAGTTTCATCGCTTCGTGAATGCTCTCAGGAGGGAGCATGAATACGACCTGTCCCAAATTGGGAATGCGGACCAGACACCTGTGTGGTTCGATGCACCGGAAAGCACCACAGTGGATTTAAAAGGTGCGAAAAGTGTGTCTGTGCGCACGACTGGTGCAGAACGCCAAAGGTGCACTGTGATGTTGTGCATCACGGCAGACGGCAGGAGGCTTCCGCCGTACGTCGTATTTAAAAGGAAGACTCTCCCAAAAGAGAAGTTCCCTCAGGGAATCGTCGTACGTGCGCAAGAGAAGGGCTGGATGTCCGAGGAACTGGTCGTTGACTGGATTAAGACCGTCTGGGCAAACAGACCTGGAGGGCTGTTACAACGGAAAGCCCTCCTTGTTTTGGACAGCTTTAGGGGCCACTTGACCGACCGCGTCAAGAACCGAGTTGCCGCAACTCGTACGGACTTGGCCGTCATTCCCGGTGGCCTGACGAGTGTGCTGCAGCCGCTCGACGTATGCGTCAACAGACCATTCAAAGTGGAATTTCGCCGATGTTACTCTGAATGGATGGCTGGAGGCGTCCACGAGAAGACCCCTACAGGACGGCTGAAGCGGGCGTCGCTCCAACAGGTGTGTGAATGGATTTTGAATGCGTGGCGTGCCATGTCAGTAGAAGTAGTTGCTAAAAGCTTCAAGGTAACGGGAATTTCGAACTCCATGAACGGCACCGAAGATGACCGTCTCTGGGAAGACGCGGACGCCGAGGCGAGCTCCTCCGAGAACGAGGACAGCGAAATGGAATCCGAATAAAAACATTTCTGGCATGTCATTTGTGACTCTTGCACTCTGCTACTGTTGCATAAACAGTACAGACCTTTGGCCTGTACTGCCTGTACTAAATCGGCCTGATTCGTGTAAGGGCCGCACCTAGCAAAATTTTCGAAAAAAAAGTGCGGCCCTTACACGAGTATATACGGTACTGCGTTTACGTCGTGTTGCACACTAGTCCCCAGTGTAATGTCATTGATGAGAATATTAAGAGGGACTATTGCGCAAATAAAAAAAAAAAGAGGAGGGCGGGGCGTGCGCTGGGGGGCTAGTTGGTAGCACGTGATGTGATAACTTCTGAGCGCGTCTAGTCTTCTCGCTGCTCACCATCTCCGGACTGAAAACTGACTAATCTCCCTGTCCTTCCGTTTTTCTCAACGAAGTGCTTAGCTCGAGGTCGCGGGTTCGTTTCCCGGTCATGGTGTGCGAATTTCGATGGGGCCGAAGCGCGAACAACTGTGTTTTAGGTGCACGTTAAGGAGACGCGGGTGGTGAATATTATTAGGGTGCCCCCCGCTACCCCATGCCTCACATTCGTTTCATGACTCTGCCCTTTAAAATCAAAATTTCTCTTCTTCTTCTTCGTATTATCAATTATTATTATTATTATTATTATTATTATTATTATTAACATTATTATTATTATTATTATTATAAACAAAAATGACGTCACTGACACTGCCACAGCTTTGCGTTTTCTCAAGGTGTATGTTTTCACTCCTATTAAATATGACTTTTTTTTTTTCTGCCAGCGGTGCCCGCCATGTTCACATTGCCGGCAGCAGCGTTCTGTGCAATCGTTATTATATCTGTCACAACTCAAGCAAACGCCGATTTAAGTAAGCCATATGTGGTTTCATTACGCAGAAAAGCATACTCAATCGCCCATCACTCTCCGAAAGGCTCTCGCTGATCGTCACCCCCTTCTTTTTTTACTTTTTTTTTCAGAAGGCTTTCCAACAGCGCGATGTCACGTTGTGCAAATTCCAGATGTCATGGGTATCAAGCAGGTATGGTGAATATATATATATATATATATATATATATATATATATATATATATATATAGATATATATATATATATTATATAATATATATATATATATATATATATATATATATATATATATAGTGTGTGTGTGTTTATTTATTTAAATAGAAAAAAACATGCGAAGGAAGGCGCGCGACGCTAGAGTCGTCGTCTATCCCATCAACATTCTACTTATATTCAAGCAGCGCACAAACACGAGAAAAATGAGAAAGAATTAAATAAATCTGGCGTACAGAAGTTTGCGACTATAAGGGCAGAATACACGTAGTGTGGTCACATAGATTATCGCGGGTCAGAATCCGTACAAGTAGTTACATAAAACCTGTTCATTACTGACACAATGCCATGAAAGGGAACAGTAATGACATTTATAAGAAACGCACCAAACTGCCTTGGAAAGCGATGCACTGGATCTGGCGCGAGTCAGCGAAATTTATGGCGTTTAATGTTGACGCTTAAAGTGCGAAGTTACTTATTCTTTGTTGGTCGTAAATATAGAGCAAGGCGAGTGCTTGGGGCCACTTAGTGCAGGCAAACAAACGCAATTGTAGCACTGCAGCAATCGCCTTCGGTGTCTATGGGAGTTTTTTGCAAGTGATGCTGCATACACGGCGTAAAACTATTCGTCGTAACTATAGCCTAACTCCAAAGGACCACATTAAGAAAAAAAAGTTGCAGAGTATTCCTAAGCGTACCTAAGGGCACAAAAGTGTTTATCTGGTTGTCGTGAAGGAGCTAGGGATGTTGCAGAGACGTTTTTTGTTGTAAATATTCACAGGTACCGCCGTCATATTTAGAGCTGCAGAAGAAGTGGCATTGTCATACACGGTTACTAGCATAACAATCAAAACTACAAGAAAACACCATGAATTGTAAAACAAACGCAAATAAAAAACGTTGACTCATTCGTCATCGCCGTCGAAGTCGCCGTGCTGTTCTGCATACGAAGTAGGCGCGCGACTCATTCAAACAGAGGTCACGTGATCTGCCCAGAAAGCAAAATCTAAAGTGGGAGGTGAAGGAGAGTCGAGAAGACTGTAAACGAGAATCAGTGCTCCCCAACATTTCATTCATTTAGCCAGACGAGACCAACAGATGCGTTACAATGAGTACTACATTTTACAATGCCCGCTTTCTTTTTTTGTGTGCATATTTTTTAGTGTCTGAACGGAACGCTGAACCTTTGTGGGTTAACTAAGGTGAGTTCATTTGGTTATTATTAACGGATTCCTTGGCATATCTATTTTTTACAATACTGGTAATAATTTAGTGACGAAAGTGAGCAACAGTTTCTCGTGTACATTGCTCTTGGTGGTGCCCCGCACGCGACCTGTTTTAACTATAACACACGGAAACCAGAGCATATGGACGAGCCCATTTTTGAAGCAACATGTTTGCTGATTCATTATTTTTTACTGCGCTGCTGTTAACTAGACGAAAACGAGAAAGAGACTGCAGGACAGGTGGCGCGCAAACTCACAACTGGCTTATTCACATCATGCGAAGTGTCAAATACGGGTTAGCAGTTAGATAGGATGAATGGGGTGAATGGCTGGGCATGGGTGAGAGAGTAGATAAAATACTCAAAGATAATGCAGAAATATCACATATGCAATCGTAATAACAGACGAAAATTTCGTCGTCGTCCGTATAGCACAACAAGAAGTGATGAGCCACAACCAACTAGTAATTCATCGCTCTGTTGAATGTTTTCTGAACGATGTTTATTTGTTTCTCTATTGTGTGATTATCTTCGGCCTTAGAGGTCCCCTCTTCGTGGTATCAGTGGACTGTATCCATATTTTCATACCCCAACAAAACATAGCTTAAAACGTAATATTTCTGTTCATATGGTGTTCTCTTACTTCTCAAGAGCCAAAAAGAAATATTTGAGGCTGTTTTCTCACGTTTCTGGACATATTTCCTTACTCATTTATTTCTCAATAATAAACGAGCTGTAAATGTTCGTCATCAGCTTCTCCGAATAGGCAATATATTGCCATAATAATTGTGTAGTTAAGAGACATGACATGAGACATGACATGCGCAAATAAAATAAAATTGCATACTTCGTTCACCGCGTTTTTATTTTAATTATGGAAAGCAAGCAAATATTTTCGAACATTTAAATGTTCGATGTTTAAAACGATACCAAATTTAAACATATCTCATTTCCAAGATAATGTAGAATTTGCTCACAAAGTAACCGAAGAAAAACTGTCCGTTCAAAGCATCCAGAAGCTAACCAACTTTCTTCTTTTTTTTCAATCTTTAGCATGACCGAAAAGTCGCTTCCAAGAAACTTGGCAAGGTAAGCCTGCACATCGTTTGAAATAAGAAAGCACAAAAGTAATTATACACATACACGGCTGCAGTTATAAATAGCCAGGAGGTGGCATCCAGGCCCGTGTCCCTCCCCCTCCCCCGAAGCTTTCTTTTGACATGCCTACATAGCGCGAAATGACCATTTGCCGGCCCGGCCCCCGCTTTAGATAAGAAGGAGGTATCCACCCCCCTCCTTCGAAAAAAAAAAGTTCAGCGTAAAACCCTGCATGGATGCACTTAATTAGTGCATTCATGCAGGGTTTTATGCCGAATTGCTTAATATGCATGTTTTATGCATATTAAGTACATCCATGCATAGAATCACACGCTGTTGAAATACGCTACATAGACAATTATTGCTTGCCGATATACTGTCTTATGTTTATTGCCTCTGTATGTTCCGCCTTTGCCTCGTTATCGAGGCTAAAGCCTTAGATGGTTCATCAAACGCGAAAAGTGACCTGTGTCAGCGGCGTTGGCGTCATCAATAAGAAAAATTCGTTTGACATGACATCATCATGTAACGCGTTTACGACGTGACGTCATTATGACGCCACCATGCCATCGCTATGACAAGGTACGTAACCACAGAAGCACAGCCCCCCCCCCCCCTCCCGAAAATGTGAAATGTTTCCTGACTACGGTCTCGGCCTTACTGTCCCATCGTGGGAGCGGCCCGCCGTGTGCTAGGGCGCACGCCTTCGGGCTTTCAAAATAAAGTTTTCCCAAACCAAACGGGCCCGACTTGGCATTACAAAACATTCCGCAGGCACTGGAATATATATGACTTGTGGCGTTCGGCTCAGCAGCAGAGCAACTCAGCCACTGATCCACTGTGGCGGACAAGCATGTAGAATATGAAGTGGGACCAATAGAAGAATAGCAATTTTATATTGGAATGAATCACCATGACAAGAGAAGAAATATGTAGGAAATAATTTTTCTGTACAAATGCTGAGAAACATGCGGTGTAGGTGAATAATTTCAAGCAATTTATTCTTACATGCACACTGTTCTCTTTTTTTTTTTTGAACACGCCTTATTTGAGTGGAACCGGTTTCATTGAAGCCAGAGAGTTAAGAAACCACTTTTTTTTATGGGGCTGGCTCTGAGTTTGTACTGACATGCGCGCAACATTCTGCTCTTCACTACAAGACTTCGTTTAATATCAACAGATATTTACAGTTGTATAAAACAAAGAAACAAGCCCTTAAACATTTCGTTCTTTCGTACAAAAGACAAGTCACGTTATATTTTTCTTCCTTTAATTTCAGTGTCTCGTGTCGTCGCTGTCCACACGGAACTTCTTCGCCGTGCTCTTGGGGCTTCTGAGAGCTGGTCTACGATTCGCACTGCGAATAGCTTTTCCTGGCTGTAAGTAGATGACATATGCTCGCTTTTGCGAACGTATCTGCGTGTCTCCAATGCACATCAAAACACTTTATAGGGTAGCTCAATTGATTGTTCTGCAATGTTAGGATTCCATCTTCTCTTGCACAGAATATTTTCATGACTCATTCATACCCAGAACTAGCTTCAGGTGGAACTACCTTTGCATGACATCGCTTACTTAGCAGATAACGTATTTTGAAAAAAAAAACATTGCTCTTCTGTGAATGTACAGACGGGTCCACTGTTAAAGGGAACACCTGCCTGAGCAGCATGTTTAGATTTCGCTATCTTACAGAATCATAGCGGCTTAGATATGCATAAGGTTACTGGTGATTAAAAGTTCCGACTCCTCTTGACAGACTATTGATTTGCATGAAGATTGTTTCTTAATCCACTTGCTGTTAGAGGGCCAGGAATGCTGATGGTGTGCATCTGAGTGTTCCCTTTAAGAGTGGACCGTACTGTACATTGCGGGGGTGCTATCACCTCCTGTAAAGTGGTTTGCGCCTCGTGAAGCATACATGTCTCGCGAGTGGGCCCCATTCAAATTAAGAACCATCGAGTGGTAGGTGGCGTTGTGCTCACGCGCGAGTTCATCATCATCATCATAGCGCGGAAGCACCAGCAGCGACGCCTGGCGGCGAGGGTGGGAGGTATTGTGCTACACATGATACATGAGCGGCTCTCTTTGGCGCGTGGCGCTAGCTGTCGTCTCCCGCAGTGGCTCCATGGGGAGTCGTCGGCCGCGAGTCGTCTTCCGAAGGCCCCTCGTGGTGAGTCGAGCGTGGCGACGCCACGTTACCTTGTATGGGTTTGTTATGTTGAATGAGTGCATTGGAATGGTGTATGAAATTTTGTTCAGCACGTTGCTCACTAGTGGTGTTTTCGTTCGGCTGGCAATATCGTCGATGCAAAACTAATTGAATAAATTTACCTGATGTTGCTTTGGTTCGACCGCATCTGCTGTGTCCGTTCGCTCCGAGGACGCGTTGCCTCTTTTCGAGACCCCACACTCATGCATGTTACAACAGGCTTCTTCTTCATCAGAAGTGCGGGGAGGGGGCGGGAGATAGTTCCCATTTTTACCGAAACTACAGCCACTGTGCCGGAACGCCCCCATTCCACCAAAAGGCTATAGCCAGTAGCCAGAAACGTCTTCTGGAGCGGGAGAAGAGTTCAACTTTACTTTGTGTATGAGGATGAACACGCAGTCACTGACCAAGTAAACATGAAAACACGGAGACGTTTCGGGACCAGTACAGGTTCCTTCATCACACTGAGCAAGCAAGAGCTGTACACGGCCCTTTTGGGGGAGAAGCTTCCTATGCCGCGGCTCCTGCGCCTGCGGTGTATGTATGTATGTATGTATGTATGTATGTATGTATGTATGTATGTATGTATGTATGTATGTATGTATGTAGGTAGGTAGGTAGGTAGGTAGGTAGGTAGGTAGGTAGGTACGTAGGTAGGTAGGTAGGTAGGTAGGTAGGTAGGTACGTAGGTAGGTAGGTACGTAGGTAGGTAGGTAGGTAGGTAGGTAGGTAGGTAGGTAGGTAGGTAGGTAGGTAGGTAGGTAGGCAGGCAGGTAGCCACCTCCACGGCCGGACTAGAGGAGCGGCACGCGCGCCCCCTTTTCGATTGAGGAGCAAACCCGCGCACGTTAATCATAAATAAATAGATAGTTGTTTCTGATGATATAACTTACAGAGACGAGTATCGGTGACTTAATCTACAATAAAATTTGCCTCGAATTTGAAGCTTACTAAAAAAAAAACTAGTATCAGAAGGATGCACTTTGAGCACTATCTGACCAGAAAGGGTTGCCATGTTAAACTCGCTGGGCGTAACCTTCTTAGTTTTGGGAAGGGTTAGCGAGGGTTGCGCCGCAGTGCCATGAATATGGTGAACTAGTATAGCCATGAACTGGAGGCGGTGAAAAATGGAAAGTAGACACGAAGCGCAGGCCGTAAGAAAGTGCGCGAGTGCCACCTCTCGTTTAGTCCTTGTAATGTCCGCTGGATGGCGGCACTTATATAAGATAAATATATGATGAAAAGATGCGAGATGGCGGTACTTGGAGAGTTAACTAGATGGACGGACGGACAGACAGATGCGCGTACGGACGCACGGATGGACGCACAGACTGACGGATGCACGGACTGACGGGCGGACGCTTCGCCCCACTTATAATCATCCACTCCGTGGACATACGCTGTGATTTTTTTTTTTGTTCTAAGATGTGACGTAATAAACAAATGTAGCTTGTCGGGTAGACTGTCCGCTGTCTTGCTGATAGCGTCCTTAACCTTGGGCTTGGTCAGTGACCGCATCTTTATCCTCACCATGCATACCTGACCCTACAAACTTTTGTAGAGCTCATAACCATATACTTCATGCATGTGCGCGCGCGTTTGTATGTGCGCGCGTATATATACACATGCAAAGTTGAATATTTTCGGGAGTATGCTTTCATCCCTCGAACCTCCCGCCCCTCTAGTTACGCCCCTACCTTCTCCATTTTCTCTCCCACCGAAGCGCATACGATCAGAATGCAGAACACGAGGTGTAACTGGGAGGGCCGCCGCACTACATGCCTCTGTTCCGTGTGGTCGTTATAGTTATCGCGATTTGTACCTTTTCTGAAGACGCATCGACTCCCCCGACAACAAATTCAATCTAAATGACGGTACTTGCAAGAATGTTAAGACTGAATAAGGCGCGAACACAGACATGAACACAGGAGAAAAAAATCGCCAACACCACGGGCACCTAACGTATTGCAGTATATAACTGGGCTAGTTGGTATCGAGCCATGCAGACACGGACTGTTCATGTCTGTGCCTGTGTGGGTGTATTATCTAAACATGAATCAATACCAACAGCCCAAATATTCATGGTATTGCAAGAATGTACTTCAAAAGCACATCGTGCCCAGGTACAACTCTGACTGGTTTCTCATTCGCTCACTTGTAGCTACCTCCGTGGTGTATCCATTCTGGGTGCGAGTCAAAACCTTCTTCCGGAGGAGAAAGCGACCCGAGGCCAGCACGATTATTTTCACGTCCAGACCATGCAACGATACAGTTCCAGTTCTGTTTCCAGACTTCCTCGGGATGGCTGATGTAAGAGCTGTTTTTTTTTTTGTGTGTGTTTTCATTTATTAATTATGGAAGACCTTTAGATACCTCCTGAAGCACAAAAATTGGTCATCAGTGAAACTCCGTAAGCAACCACGTGATCATGGTCCCGTCATTTTTTTTTATCCCTTAAAACAAAATCTACTGTTCTGAAACTTTCTGCTCATCTTACGGACAAACTGCACTGTGCAAAAATATAAAATCCATATTCTTACTTTGATCGCTATACATTGCGAACATTAAGCCACAATATGAGTCAAAATGATGTTTTCTACAACTTGGCCACAACATTTTGGCAATATTTTGCTTCATTCGCTTCCGAAGTATATTTATCATATATAAGGTAATATAAAGCTGAAATTGTAAATCTATTACTGGCGAAAAATGTGTGCTCTTTGTAAAAAAAAACACTACACATCTACCATATAGCAATTTTTCGCCAAAGCGAAAAAAATAAAAAGAAATGAATAAGCTATCATAGTCGAGAGTACAGCGCCTTGGGAGTAATGAAAATATTGTTTCGTATTAGCTACTCGAACCAGTGATACCATATAAAATATTTGGCGTGACACAGTTTCACTTGACTGCCCAAATTTTGAAGCGCCCTCCAGGCAACAAGGAAAAAATGCCAAATATAACGCCTCAATAATTGCTTCTCTCATTCACATATACCTGCACGACTTCTTTCAGCATGATCAGAGATAGTCGAAAATTGACCAGGTACACTTGATATGGAATGACCCACATACTAAAAAATTAATACTGATGAGTCAGCGTCATGAATGTCATGATGGAGACAGTGAAGTGATTACTCTGTCGCTTCGGCAACGCCGACGTTTTAACCAAAAACGCGTTTATCTTGTAATCATGTTACGTCGATAGCCCCTTAAAACCTTAGGCTGCATGCACCTTGATGATCATATACGATTCGAACAAGAGGTTTTACGCTTGTCTGTTCTAAAGTTTTGTTCCTTTGAGGCTTTTCTATCGGTGCTTATTATTGAGAAAATATTCGAAAAGTATTCAATTCGTCTATCATGCCCCATTTGATTCGAGTGCTGAATCGAATAGGACGCCATTCTATTCATTATTCAAATTGTTCGAATATTCGCGCCGCCCTAATTATTAGGCCACGTTGACCTCTTCCACAGCCAGAATCAGTTGAGTGAAATATTTACCTTTTATTCGGCACAAACTGCGACAGCAGCATTTCGCTATCATTGTGTTCACGGGTAAGAACATGGCTTGTGCTCAGCTGATGCTCCTGAGAATACTATATTAAAGCTACTTCTATGCAGTAACAGCCAGAGGCATGTATCTATCCGTTCACTCTTGTGGGATCATGATTGTACTGATAGTTGAGGACTATGGCTTCAAATATCGGCCAGCGTTCATCACCAAGCGTTGGTGGCGACAGAAATTAAAAATAACATTCAATATAAGCACGTATTTTAATGAAAAAGTATTTCTTTTACCACACGCAGTGCGTTCACCTCGAACACTTCATGTGCAGCAGGACAGGCAAGATGGACGTGAGTACAGTTTGGTCCGTACAGGCCCTCACTCTTGAAGTAATTCAATCAGCGTAGAAATGCTAACGTGCCCCCCCTTTTTACGACTTCGTAGATTGGATCAACGTTGGTGACGTCAATGCTGTCCATGGTCGTGGTGAGTGATTCTGCGTTCAGAAACGCCCCATATTTGCATTGGAAGCAGTCAAACCATGGCAGAACCTTCTTGTTCAGTCACTTCAACAACAACAACAACAACAACAACAACAATAATAATAATAATAATAATAATAATAATAATAATAATAATAATAATAATAATAATAATAATAATAATAATAATAATGTATATTTAAATGCCTCTGTGATAACTATTATTTCACAATAAATAAATGATTTAGATGCCACTAAACAGATACGCACATCTACATTTTATACGTAGTGATATTTGGTAATAGTATTACAGGCAGGTTTGTCCTCGTGATTTATCTTCATTTGTTTGTTGTTGTTTTTTAGTAACATTAAAGAGCAGCCGGCACAGAATTTAAAAAAGAAAGGAGGACGTCGATGGCAAATGCAGAGAACGATGCTTATTAAAAATGATGAAAATACGAGCATGATCGTGGGAGCAGCAACATCGAACACTAGTTATTCAACTTATACGCACCCGACACTATAGCGTCACACACGAAGTGCAAGTTCTGACATCGTAGTTCAGAGAACATTTATTTATATAATCAATATATGTTCTGTGTAGAAGCATATAAGTACAGAAGCGTTGTGTATTACATCGTGGTTGGCGAACACAAATATAAAGAAAGAATAGCCTCAAGTACTAATGTAGAGTAGTGCACACCTACCTGCAGGGTGACTGTGTGACAACATGTCTATTTTGCTTACATGTTAATGTCATAATTGTGTATATCGTAGTTTTGATCAGACACCACGTATACTAAAACATCGCAGTGCATCCTAAAGAAGCTGCCCTTCTTCAACGTGCTCCGGCTGCTCCGAGAAGTGGTGTGCAACTTCTTGACGCTCGTGGTCAGCTTCTTCAGGAACAACAAGCGTCTCAGCTTCATGGCGCCTCTCATGGAACTGGTTCAGATAATATTGCAGTGTGAGTACCCGTAAAGAGATAGCTGAGGCCTTTTAACGTGAAAGCGTTTCTAGGATAGGTCGGCGAACGCGCATCCAACATGGCGTCCGCAAAAGGCGCGTCAGAAGGGCACGTGGCCTCTCCCACCGGAAGTGACGCGTGCACCAACCACCGCTGCAGCAACCACCGCTTTGTTGCGGCGTGTGAAAAGAGAATCCCCGCAATAGAAGGGAAGTCCCGGCTCAAAGGGGAGATGGAAAGCTCGTAGCAATAGTCGGCCCACAGCGCATATGCACCGACGTCTAAAAAACGTGGCCACCAACGTAGCATTCCGACATAGCATTTCTGTTTATTTTTTATTTATTTTCGATACAAATATTGTATTTAATAAAATGTACAAGCAGGTACGCTATTGTTATATTTTTTACTTGTGTACAAAAAACTTTTTTGTTCGATCACTAGGTACTGTGGACTGTGTTTTTGTCAGTCTTTCTCAATGTGCACTCTAACAAAAATTATATGCTACGAACAATTTTCCATATATTTGCTGTTTAATATTTTTTTTAAAACCGGCACAGAGGCCTTTCGACAGGTATTGCTATACCTTTAGCCTCTGTACCTTTATTGTTGTAATTCAAGAAAAATTAACAATCTGTATCTGAATATATGGTCTCTCGTACACAAGCACCCAGCTAAAAGAAACGCTTTCGTGCCCTCGTATCATAAGAACATGTTCAGAGATGATTCGAAACATTTACGGTACTATTCCGAGATAAAACTTTAAAGTCAATATATCTTCCTCGGTCGAGTGTAGGCTTGTACATTTCTGCATAATGAAATGCATGTGTATCAAACTAGCAACATGAAAGTCGTTAACTTTTTTTATTGCTCTAATACTCAACTTTTTTTGCTCTGATTGATACTTTCTTACCTTGGAACCTCAGATAAAATACTAGCAAGAGCCGCACTACATTAGCATACTATGATAACTTTACAGTACTCAATTATGTATTACCAAATGGCTCGTTCTTCTATCGTTTCTGAATGAATAATCCGAGGCATCACAGTGGTTAACTCCCATGCGACCGACGTCTGTACAAGCGAGCACTTCTTGAGGTACATCGTTCGTGAGATTGGTTGACATGTTGGGTGAAATCTGTTTTCACGAATACTTGAACTGTAACTATATTCTCGACAAAAAAATCCTTCTTGGGCCTCTTCCAGACAGTTTCTCTATCCTGTCAAAGATCAGTTCAATATCAATTCCATGATTTAGTTGTTTATTCTTACTTGAAGATAATGTCGGTTAGGCCTCATGCATCAACTATCCGTTAAAGGTACACTGAAGAGAACATTGAACACCAAAATTATTACTGGTGCGGCGAGAAGACACAAGGTAGACGCCCAAAAGGAAATGCGGCTAGCGACGCCACCTTAAAATTCTCGAACCAATCTTCGTGACTTCATAGATGTTGACGGCGTTTGATAGGGCCTAGTTCCTAATAGACGAAATGAAGTGCATTGTTCTATGAGGCATTACTCACGGCGTTAGAGTTTTAAGAGTACAACTGATTAAACTAAAGCAATTCATTGTTTCTCCTTTCTGACCGGATTAAACTTGACGCAAGCAAAGGCGCTATTTATCCAGCTGCCGCGCTTACTTGTATACTACCTACGCCGAGTAACGTTGACTAGCACTGGCTAATGTCAGAGAACTGTTAGGTGACGCCAGATATATAGTACTATATAAAAAACGCATTAAAAATGAGGAACAAATAAATGAACAAGATTGTCAGGGCACGCGTGCACGAACAGCCGCCTCTTGTCTCTTTTTTGCGCTTTTTTATTTATCATTGAATTACCTACTCATGCAGCAGTCCAGCCAATCAAGCGTTTAAATAACAGCGATGTTGCTTCCATTTAATCCCGCTCCAGTGCTTGAGTTGCCGGCCATTATTGCTTACAGGAATGTTATTAGTGTAAGTCGACTGCGCCGCTCTTACCCCCGTATTCACAAACGCTACTTGACTTGAACTTGATTTGAAACCGCCTTCAACGCAGCGCGTTCACAACGCGTTTGTGCTGCATTGAAGTCGGTGGCAAGTCAAGATCAAGTCAAGCAGCGTTTCTCAATACGGGGGTTAGGCTTGCCACCATTTTATTCAGAATTTCAAGGACCACCTGCAGGGCCCTCGTTTACAGTAAATTATTGTAGAGTAGTAGTAGTAGTACCTTCAATTGTCCTTTAATGTAGCTTATACTCTGATCAGGTGCTCTTTATAAACATACTTACTAACCCATGATCTTCTACGAACATTCTTTCAGGTAAAATTGAAGAAGCCTTACCTATGCCACCAGTGCCACTCCCAACTGCTGCGCCAGAACTACCTTCAACTGCGCCACCGCAAGAAGAGCCCTCGGGTATGCCGCCGAAAGAAGGTAGCCCCCTCCCGCCGAAAGAATCGTCCCCAGCTCCGACACCAACAGCGGCCCCGTCTCCATCGTCAACACTGTACCCATCTTTGTCGCCAGAAACGGCCTCAACTGCACCGTCAGAAACGGCCACACCTGCGCCAACAGACGTCTCACTTGTGCCGTCCGAGGCTTTAATTGAGGTGGCAGAGGCCTCACCTGTTGCTGTGAAGACATCTTTGTCCCCGGAAAATGGACTTCCAGGTCTTAACTTCAATGGCCAATAAAGGCGCCCTTACAAACGCTATACAGGAAAAGCAAAGCAGTGCTCTAATAAGTAGTTATGATTGTTTAGCGCACAAGCAACGTCACGATATAATAATAATTATTGTTGGCGTTTTCCCTTCAATAACATAATATGATCATGAGGGACTTGGTATTAGAGGGCTCCAGAAATTTCGACCATATGCATAGTGTTCATTTATGTGCACCTAAATGTCTTAGCCGTCTTAGAATTTCATTTCTAGCCTAAATGCGGTCGGCGCGCGGCCGGGAGACGATTCCACGTACTTCAGGTCAGCATTCAAGCATTAAAACAGCTAGACCACCATGGCAGATCGCTACACCTAAAAAGGAGATACACAAATGGGGGTGCTTGTCGTCCTTGAGTTGTTAATACGCTGAACAGCCATTACTATGTGTAGCCAACAAGGCCGAACGCCTATACTCGTGGTCTACAACAAAGGCGAGATCAGACTACTGACTTTCATACTTCACCTATACTGAGTTTGTAGGAGCTAAAGTGACCAGACTGCTGATTGCAATTTTTATCAACGTACAAAACTAGGCGAGTTGGCTAAGCTCAGTGATGTAAAAAAAATTGCCCGCAGCTTCCCTCGGGGGAACACTGAGGAGGATGCGGAGCATATAATTGGTTAACGGGGTGTTAAAGTGCGACTTACTTGGGTCGATGGCTAAATTGGTTAACGTGGTTGTGAAATGGGGTGTTAAATTGCGACTTACTTGGGTCGATGGCTAAATTGGTTAACGTGGTTGTAGGAGGGGGTGTTAAATGAGTGAACACGTACACACGTATGCGAAAGGGCGGCGCTGGTCGAAGGGACGTCGATCATTGTGTTTGTGGATTCGTTGGAATTCATTTCACCGCGACCTTGGACGTCGACACACCGTACAAACCAACCGACGAGCGGCAACTGAGCGAGCGAGCGCCGACCTTGAGTATATATACAGCACGACGGCGCATGCACTGTCAGCTGTTGAATGTTCTCGAAGCGCGACGCCACATGCGCGTCCACTGGAGAATCAGGAGAGAGAGAGAGAGATAAAGATGCAAGGAAAGGCAGGGAGGTTAACCAGACGCACATCCGGTTTGCTACCCTGCACTGGTGAGGGGATAAAGGGGAGAAAAGAGGTTGCAGAAAGATGAGAAGGTACACACAATCACGAGCACACTCGGGGAGCACACACAGTTTACAGGCGGTCGCTCAGGTTTGTAGACTTAAGGTAAAGTAGCAGTGCTTTAGTGGCTTTCTGCGCAACTGAGGCAGATGCCCAAGGTCCTAGTATCTTCTGCACACAAAATGGTCCGGAGTCAAGTCGATTCAAAACCATCCGTAGCTGGCATCGCTGTGTGTCGTAGCAAGCGCAGCTGCACAGGACGTGTTCGATGGTCTCTTCGTCAGGAGAATCAGGAGAATTGTAGATGTCGAACGCGGTGTGTAGAGGAGGAAGGGTGCACAGATGGTGGAGGAGTGAAGCGCGCGCGGTGTGTAGAGGAGGAAGGGATGCACAGATGGTGGAAGAGTGGGCGACGGCGCGACGGCGCATGCGCGCGCGTCAGCTGTCGAATGTTCGAGAAGCGGTGTGGACGGCGCGGACGGCGCACTACAAGGCGCGAGTATAAGATGCTCCGCATCTAAAATCAGCGCAGTCGACGCACAAAAAAGGAGGACACATGGCAAGTGCTGTCCTGTGTCCTCCTTCTTTTGTGTGTTGTCTTTTTTGCGCTCGTTTTTTTAGCATTCTTTATAGAACGCGTAAACCACTTGTTCAGTGGGCTATGATGTGGCAGAATATTTGTTAATGCGAAGCATTTGGTTTAGAACAATTGAATGAACAAACTTTATTAAAGTCCGGCAGCTTCTTCCGGGCAAGGTGGGGGAAGAGGAGATAAACCCCTGTCTCATAACACGCTCTATCGATGATGATGGCGGTGCCTCAGGTGACGGCTCGAAGTCCTTAGACCAGGGGCGGCGCCAGGGGGAAGGGGCAAGGGTGGGCTGGAGCCCCCCCCCCAAAATTCTCGCCTGCCCCCCCTATGCCCACCCAAGTGCCCGGAAGCATATATTGAAAACCTAGTAGGAGCATAGCTAGCAACCGACGGCTTGCCCCCCCCCCCTCCCCCCGGAGGAACTCACTTTTCGTGGTTGCCCCCCCCAGTGCTGACCCCCCGATATGCAGGGCCGAAGCTGTGACGGCAGCTTTTGTACTCCCGTGCAACAACCCTGAATAGAGGGGATTGTCCTCTTCGTTAAAAATGTCTGCTTGCTGCACACAGTCGATGAAGACGTGGGGCGCTTCCCCTCTCCTAGTTTCACTATCCAGCGGACTCAGTTTTAAGAAACAAAGCGCCATGCTTTTAAAATGAGCGTCCACCCACGGTTGTTAGAACAGCGTCGGTGGCCACCACACACAAGATAACCAATTTAACCGCGTCTTTGTCGAGTTTTACCGTCACCCCCGGAAAATCTTTTCAGGCCTGCGCCCAGCAATCTGACGTCATTTCCGGCCGGCCGACTCTCGGGGAAGCCGCAGCGGCAGCGAGCGCAGCGCGGCGGCAGTGGTGACGGTTCGGCGGCGTGGTGTTGACGGTGTTTCGCGTTTCTTGCTTTCCGTTGTTGTTTTGCGGCAATTTCCTTTCCGTGCGTGATGCTGGAGTGATGCGACAATGCCGAATAAGTGTTGTGTACCCGGATGCACCGGCAACTACAAAACAGGAAAGAAGATACAAGTGTTTTCCTTCCCTAAAGACGCCGACGCTCTCAAACAATGGCTACGCGCCATTCCTAGGAAGGACTTCGTGCCGACTTCGTGCACTAAGGTAAGAATTTGAGATGCTCCTGTTCTTAGCTTGTCGTTGCTTGTTCGGGTAGAAATCACCTATGATGGGAAATACTTGAGCGTGTGGCCGCCGGGCCTCGCGAAGCGCTGACGCCAGCAGTTGATGAGAATCGCCCAGAAAGGCACGTTCGCAGCAAGGATGGTCAGCTGCGCTTTGTTCACTAACAGTGCCGTGGTGTCGTCCATTCTTGCAAGCTCTCGGTGGAAGCGCTTCGTGGAGTGCGGTGACATCACGCTCCCGTGTTTCCTTTCATGTTGCTTGTACCGCTTAGCGCAGCGCTTTTATTTAGATGCTTGCGAAACGTAGGTAGACTTTGTTTTAGCTACACGGACTGTAAACACGGTCATGCAAACGGGAGCGCATTTTTTTCTTTTGAGAAGTGGCGTCTCAGACGTTCTTGAAACGTTTGTGCAGGTGTGCGCGGATCATTGCGACGCTTCATGCATCGAGAAGACGACATCGTACACGGATCCAAGGACAGGGAGAGTTATTGAAGTTGCACTCCCAGTACCACGGTTGCGTCCTGGATCTGTCCCAACGGTATTTCCCGGCTGTCCGTCCTACCTATCAGTACGAGACCAGAGCACGAGAGAAACCCCTGTCGCCAAGAGGAGCCGACAAGAAGCCTCCCAACGCGCCCGTGCTGTAGAAGAGTCGCTGGCGTCATATGAAGCGGAGCAAGAACGAGACCGGTTTTCGTCCCTCGAAGAACCAAGGGCTCGCCTGCAAGGGGTGTCAGTGTCTGTGGACTGTGATTCAGTGTGTGTGGACTGTGTCAGTGTGTGTGGTGTCAGTGTGTGTGGACTGTGTCAGTGAAGTGGACTGTGATTCATAAAGAAGAGTGCTGCATGTTTTTGAACATTATCGACTATCGTGAATCTTGTTTGAATGCGTCATTGACCGTGTTTGCAAACCTTGAAGTCTTTGCCTGCTATCAAGGTTCACCAATCAAGAACCTTGGTAGCGCTGTTGTACCAGACTCAGTTCAAAAAGTAAGTTCCTTGTTGGAAATTTTGAACAACCTGTCGATGCTGTCTGAGGAGCGCTGCACTTATCGCCACCTGGCTCAAGCAATACATTCCCTTCTGGACGAATTGGAAGCCAGCATTGATGAAGGCAAGAAAGAGACGGTGAACTTTATGAAGGAGCAGCTACTACTCCTTTCTGCAAAGCTCTTCACATTTATTCTTGTGAAACTGCACAGAGTGTATTTGATTGCATGTCATGACTTGATTTCCTTGGTATACTTCTGCCTTATGTAAAATGAGCCTTGTTTCCAGTTTTGTATCTCTTTACAAGTTGTTAGCTTTTAAAAGTGGTGTACTTTTTTCTTTTTTTTTAATTCGAACTGCCTCGGTGCCTACTGTAGCAGTGGTACAGTCCGTTTTGGTACCTAAGCTGTGTACACTTTCCTTGTGCACTCTGTGTACAGACATGTTGTGAACTGTGATTTGTTTTTTCTTAGATTTTTGTTTGATTTTTTCCCTAGGACATGCACCTACCTGTGGCAGTACAATTACTTTTCTTTCTGTCATTTATCATGCTGTGGACCACAATTTAGTCACCAGTGTTCTTATGTATTGTATTTTTTGGCAAGTGTTTGAACCTGATACCTTGTGTTGCTACTGCTACTATGATAAACGAATGGTATGTTTTCCTCTAACCTACAATTTAAATGAAAGTGTGCTTTTTCTGTTCCAAAGCTCGGGGATGTTTTTGCTGTTACAATCTGTTTTGTTTTGAGTTTTATATGGCAAGATATTGTGTTTTGTACTTTTAACATATTTTCAGCATTAAGGGCAACATCTTGTGTTGCCTGTCGTCTGCCTGGACCGAGAACAATGCGCACTGTGATATTTGTACAGACGGCGTCTGGCTGTGATAAATAAATATGCATTATTCCATTCATGATATTCATTATTTCTTGATACCTTGATAAGTTCCCCAACCGCGGTGGCTCAGTGGCTAAGGCGTAGCGCTGCTGAGCACTAGGGCGCGGTTTCGATACCCGGCTGCGGCGGCCGCATTTCTGATGGAGGCGAACAGCGAAAACGCCCGTGTGTACGAGATTTCGGCACACAATAAAGTAAAGATTCCCAGGTAGTCAAACTTGATCCTGAGCCCTCCCCTACGGCGCGCTTCATCGCCTGCGTTGCGTCGGCGCGTTAAACCATACAATCAATCGATACCTTGATAAATCGTGCGGACATGGTGTCATGGCACCTCGCCCGAGTCGGTAGGCGTGAAGGGCTCTCGCGGCAAGCGCTCGCGGCTGGCGCAGCCACCCAGCGAAGGGCGGCCGGCCGGCCGGCGCGATGTGACGTCGTCGACGTCACGTCACGTGACGCGCAGGCCTGAAAAGCTTCCGGGGGTGACGGTTTTACCTCTGCTGCTGAAAAACATTTATTTACAGATGTTATTTACAGGGAGGGTGGGAACGGTCCTTAAGGGGCCGCCCCGTACAAACACTAGGTGGGCTCCCTCTTACGGGAGCCCATTGGCGTTGGCCGCGGCCCGGGCACGCTCGACCAGGGCCCGTTGGGCCGTCAGGTCAGAGCAGCCGAGCAAGGCTGCCTCCCAGTCCTCCCGCGAAGGGTTGGGTAGTGGGGTAAGGTTTGGGGTTTTTTTGGCATGCCCACACCATGTGGAAAATGTCAGAGGAATTTTCCTCACAATGCTGGCACTTCCCCGTGCAAGCGGGGTCAAAGTGTTTTATGATTGCCGGGCACAATAGAGTTTTAGTATAAAGGCGAAGGAGGATTCGCTCCTCCGCCTTCGTGAGGCCCTTACAGGGTTTAGGATAAACGTTATGGCCGGATCGATAAAATTGTGTGATCTCCTTAAAGGTGTAGGCAGGATTGGGTTCGAGTTCCGGATCGGTAGGGGACGAGGATGGTGCCCGGAGAGTGAGCGCGCGGGCAGCGGCATCGGCCGTCTCATTACCATCGAGGCCCGTGTGAGCCGGAGCCCATATGATCGTTCGGTGCGCGGGGGCACCTAGGTAGCTGCTGTTCTGCAATATTTTATAAGCACGGTACGGAATGTATCCCTGTTCAATATTGCGACAGGCACCCCTTGAGTCGGTGATGATGACCCTCGAGTCCTGATCTGCGGCGGCTAGTGCGATGGCGATCTCCTCCGCGTGCGTAATGTTATGTGCACGGAATGTGAGTCCGTTTACAACGGTGTTTTCGTGGACGACCGCAGCCGTATACCAACCACCATGGTGCGGGCCGGAGGCGTCCACGTAGAATACCCCGAATTTGTGGCCGTAGTGTCGAGCCAAGGCTTCCGCCCGCGCGAGGCGTCGGCCACTGTAGTCGTCTCGGGTCATGTTAGCCGGAAGAGGGCGCACGTGCAAGGAGTATCGCCAAACTTCTGGAATCCGTACGCGCTCTTCCGTGTGTATTGAGTGATTGATGTGTAGCCGGGCAAGGAGGCGGCGACCCGACGGTGTTTTAGAGAGTCTAGTATATTGGTTTGTCAAGTGCGCCTCTCTCAGCTCCTTGAAGGTGTTCACCATTCCCAAGCCCAAAAGGCGCTGGTTAGAGGTGCTGACAGGAAGGTCGAGGGCGCGCTTGTAGATTTTGCGGAGAATTACTTCGAGTGCATTCTCGTCGGATTTGCGTAGGTGGAGGTATGGAGCCGAGTACAGGACTCGGCTGGTTACGAATGCATGCGCCAGCCGCAAGGCATCTTTGCATCGTAACCCCCCGCGCTTGTTGGAAACCCGGCGAACCATCCGGCCCACCTGGTCCCCCACCTTACGCAATTTGGCCAATGTTGTGTCTGCTCTGCGATTTTTGTGTATAAAAAGCCCCAGTACTCTAATCTCATCGCGTTCGGGTATTGGTCCGCTGTGAAGGGAGAGGTCGATCTTTGCGGTGCACATTGGTGAGGGGCGTATGTGCACGAATTCCGATTTGGACGGGGAGCACTGAAGGCCGCAGCGACGGGCATAGTCATCCACGATGTCCGCCGCTTGCTGCAGGCTTGCCTCCATGTCTCCTGCCGAGCCGTGTGACGCCCATGGTGATGTCGTCAGCGTACAGCGCATGCTGTATGCCTTCGACTTTCGCCAGCTGAGCGGGGAGTCTCATCATTGTCACATTGAATAGGAGGGGCGAGAGGACCGCTCCCTGCGGAGTCCCTCTCGTGCCTAATCGGTAAGGGCCGTGTTCAATGTCCTGAATCCGAATGTATGATTGTCAGTCAGTGAGGAATTGTTTAATATAGTTGAAAGTGTTTTGGCCGCAATCCACCTGTGAGAGATGTGTTAGACTAATTTCGTGGGTCACGTTATCAAAGGCCCCCTTCAGATCCAAAGCGAGCACAACTTTGTCATTCAGGGGATACTCGACTGGATCGAGGATCTCATGGTCGAGCTGAAGCAAGACATCTTGCGCGGACCGGTGTGGGCGGAACCCGAACATGGTGTCTGCAAATGCATTTTTGCTCTCCAGGAACGCGGACAACCTGTCGCGCACCATCGTCTCCATTAATTTTCCCACACAAGAAGTAAGGGAGATGGGGCGGAGGTTGTCCGCGTTAATGGCTTTGCCCGCTTTGGGTATGAAGGTGACCAGGGCGGTCTTCCACTCAATTGGTAGGCTTGTTTTCCCGATCCAAATGGAATTGATGTAGGCAAGGAGCATGGTGTAGGCCGAGTCAGGAAGATTGGCAAGTAATTTCACGGTAATTTTATCCCTTCCCGGCGCCGTTCCTCGCCTCATTTTTGCTAGGGCTGCCTTCAGGTCGTGTAACTGGAACAGTTGATCCTGCTCCGCGTTCTCGGTACCTGCATACGAGTACGCCGGCCCTTGGGAGTCCTGCTGAGTGCATAGATATTGGTCTCGGAGTTTACATGCCAATTTGGCTGTGTCTCCGTCGAAGCTGTGAAATGCTCGTTGCAGATGCTTTTGTGTCTCTGTTCGAGTTTGGGTCGGATCAATCAAGGCGCGGAAGAGGCGCCAGGTACTCCGGCTGGACATTTGTCGAGCGGCCGTGTTGCAACGGTCCACCCAGTTAGAGTCAGCGAGCTGGGCCGCGTACTCTGCTGCTCGCTGGGTGAGCTCAGCGATGCGAATTTTGAGCTTTCGGTTGTGTTTTTGCCGGCGCCATCGGCGGACGAGGCTGCGCCGGGCCTCCCAGAGGTGAAGGAGATGGTTATCCACCGCCGGAGTCGCCTCGGAGAGTTTAATTTGTGTTTCTGTGGAGCGTAATGAGGAAACCAGTTGCTCGGACCAAGCATGGTATCCTTGCTCCTCAATGGGTGTCGAATTGGCGTATATTTGCCGAAACTTCGTGTAATCGGGTAATTTTGCCTCTCCGTAGGGTCTTGCCAAAGGGTAGGTGCGAATGGTGGTGTTGAGTATGCAGTGGTCGCTGCCGAGGGTCTCTTCAGTGTTGACCCAATCCGCATACTGAATGTTTTTTGTGAGGGTAAGGTCCGGACATGTGTCCCGGATCACGGAGTTACCCACGCGAGTTGGGTAGGCAGGGTCGGTGTGAAGAGTTAGGCCCAGCGTGGACATAACTTCAGCCAATTTACGTCCACGTTTCTCTTCACGTGCATACCCTTAGAGTGTGCTGGGGGCATTGAAATCACCCACAATCACCAGAGGGTCCCTGCGCGCAGCCTTTAAAGCGCGGCTAAAAAGGTCTGCGATTGTAATGTTGCTTAGTTTCGGTGAGCAATAAATGTTTAGCACGTGCAGTGGCGGGTCCTGTTTACGCAGCGGAAGGAGTGTCACCATCACGTACGAGAAAGCTGGCTTAAGGTCGAGATCAACTAGGTTGGCCGTATAATTTTTGTGCACGCAGATGCAAGATAAAGGGTCCTGCTGAAACGTAGTATAGTTTGTGAGTGTGGCAGCACTCCCTGGCTCCTGGAGGGCTACCACAGCAGGAAGGTTTTGAAATGCTGCGAGGAAAAGCCGGAGGTTGGCGCGCTTAGTGTGAGCCTTAAAGCCCCGACAATTCCACTGGGTGATTTGGATGGGAGTGGCCGTATTGGATGAGTTTTACCTCGACGCGCCTCGAAAGCACGCGATTACTCGAAATGACGTCAAACAAGCGCGGTTGGCAGCGCCGCCATCGGTCGCACACCAGGCCATGCAAACGCGCACACGAACACACATGAATGAGGGGAGGGTGTCAAGGCC
This sequence comes from Rhipicephalus annulatus, assembly GCA_013436015.1. Lineage (NCBI taxonomy): Eukaryota > Metazoa > Arthropoda > Arachnida > Ixodida > Ixodidae > Rhipicephalus > Rhipicephalus annulatus. The sequence continues at coordinate 234,702 of WOVY01015096.1, forward strand.
TTCCCACTTCCTTCAACAAAAGTTTATGGCTCAACCTCTGGAGACCAAGGTACAACGAAAACAGCAGATTTCTTTCTTTTTTTTTCAAATAAACGATGCTAAAAAAGCATAGACAAGTTGACATACACAGACATTCCGTCACTTTCTTGTCTACCTCTTTGATTGTCTATTCCACGGCGCTACGCAACCATTGCGTAGGCCTTGCGAGCTAGCTTATTTCAGCATGGAATAGCGTATACGTACGCCGGGCTCTTGCGATGCGCGCGCGTACCTCACACTCATATCGTGATTTTGGGACGTAAAATTGCAGTAATCATTGCGCGACGAAGAAATTGCCCCCCCCCCCCCCCCCCCCTAGACGTTCGGCTGGTGCTGAAGAAGCTCCTCTGCAGAGTCGCTGCGTGGCTCATGAGCTTTCTGCGCAGCAGGGACTTCAACATGATGGTGAAGGTGGCGGGAGTACTTCACGCACTTGGAAATTGCAAGTAACGCCAGTCAGATGTATTGGATCACGAGAGCAGACCATATTCTTACCTGCAGGACGTCGTCTAAAGGCCTGGCTACACGTATACGCGTTGCAGCGCGTGGCCTTTGACGCGGCGCCGCTCCTTTTCCCTGTGAAGAGAGGGAGTAGAGTTACTGTATATGCTACCTGATTTAGTGTATATGCTGCCTAAAGGTAGCATATACAGTTCCTCTTAGAGGGAGTGCACTTTCGCGCCCTCTTTCTTCAAGGGAGAGGGAGCGGCACCTCGTCAGAAGGCCACGCGCTGACGCAATGCAGCGCGTACGTGTGGTCAGCCTGCGTCCCCGCGCATGCAGGAACGCCAATTCAGATTTGTGGGGTTTAACGTCCCAAAACCACCATTTGATTACGAGAGACGCCGTAGTGGAGGGCTCCGGAAATTTTGACCACCTGGGGTTCTTTAACGTGCACCCAAATCTGAGTACACGGGCCTACAACATTTCCGCCTCCATCGGAAATGCAGCCGCCGCAGCCGGGAATCGAACCCGCGACCTGCGGGTCAGCAGCCGAGTACCTTAGCCACTAGACCACCGCGGCGGGGCAATTCAAACGTACATTTCAACTGCATTGCAGCATGCCGATCTCTAGCATTTCATTGCTAATATACAGCTTCCCGACGGGTGCCGTCATTTTACTCTCAAGTGCTTTACTGGTATTCATAAAGGCGGAACGACTCCGGAATCGTTTAAAATATGCAATTTCGAATCCGCAGCAACATTCTTTTGTAGTCACTTTAAGCCTCCCCCATACAAGAAATTTCCTTCATTTTGGACTTCATGTCATGAAATCCATTGCTATATCATTCTCAACATGATTTGCCGTTCGGGCGAAGCTGTGACTTTTATGCTTAAATTTATTTGCAGGTGAGGAATACTATCCAACGAATCCGAAATCTGAAAGAAGACTGCACTCCGACGCAGAATTTCGCCTGCAGGACACAAGAAAGTCATTACACTAAGAGTTGGTACCACTGGCCCCGTTGATATACTCCATTAATTTGCAAACACCACGCCTTCGTCAAACAATCAAGACTATAACTCGAATGTGCACTAGTTCCACATGTGTACCTGAATTAAATAGATGCCCTAGCACAAAGTAAGGGGACAGCGTGGTGAAGAGGTGACATCGCTTAATGTGCGCATGATTTCATAGAAGCGGGAGGCGCTAGTCGGTTCACCGAATTTCCTTTTCTATGTCATGGCCAGCCAGAAAGCGCGCACATGCCTCCAGACATGCCATGCCCGAGTATATATATGCACAAACATACAAACAGGCCTATGAACTTACACGAAAAGGACTGAAAAAAATGCCCAGTGACGCTCCCGCCGACTCACATGTACTCTACACAAACGTTACACACGCACACATATTGTCGCGACGTCAAGAGAGAGGTCGTACTCGAAGGCACTGAGAAAACAGCAGCGGGTCGGTCTTTTTGTTAACCGCGCGAGAGAGAGTTCCTCATCTTTCTCGTTGTTGCGTTCTGCATAAAAGCGTGCAGATGCGCGTATGCGCTGTCGCCTTCGTCTTTTTCGCGGGACGCATGTGACATTTGCCTCCCTCCAAAAATGGCATCGTCCCGATGCGCAGCCAAGGCACTCTACTTATAAAAACGCACATATGCACCAGCACGATCAGGACAAACGAGAGTTAGCTGGACAAGTAGGGTTTCATCCGGATGACATGCACGATTTCGGGTGAGCAGTTTCGGCGACTGGAACTGCAATCGCCGTCGGGAATAACTTCGTAGTTGATGTCGTTCAATCGTCGGGTGACTCGATATGGGCCAAAGTATCGTCGTAATAGCTTTTCTGAAAGTCCGCGTCGACGTATTGGGATCCAGACCCATACCTTGTCGCCTGGTTTGTAGGTTACCAATTTATGTCGTAGGTCGTACCGTTTCGCATCTTTGTGTTGCTGGTGACAAATACGCACGCGGGCTAGCTGTCGGGCTTCTTCGGCACGCTGACCAAATTCTTCGGCGTCAGCGTGAGTGTCGTCACACTCGTGCGGCAGCATAGCGTCCAACGTTGTAGTGGCTTCGCGCCCGTGTATTAAACTAAACGGCGTCATTCCGGTAGTTTCCTGCCGGGCAGTATTATAGGCGAAGGTCACATAAGGCAAGATTTCGTCCCAGTTCTTGTGTTCTGTGTCGACATACATGCAGAGCATGTCTGCGAGGGTCTTATTAAGCCGCTCTGTTAGTCCGTTCGTTTGTGGGTGGTACGCCGTTGTTCTCCGGTGAGCTGTACCACTGAGCCTGAGAACCGACTCCAAAAGTTCTGCCACGAACGCAGTTCCTCTATCCGTGATGAGAACTGTTGGAGCACCATGCCGAAGGACGACGTTTTCTATGAAGAAATGAGCCGCTTCTGCTGCTGTGGCCCTCGGCATGGCTTTAGTTTCTGCGTAGCGAGACAAGTAATCAGTGGCGACAATGATCCATCTGTTCCCTGTGGTAGAAGTTGGGAATGGGCCCAGGAAATCCATTCCGATTTGGGCGAATGGCTTTGCTGGCACTTGAACGGAATGTAATAAGCCTGCCGGCCTGCCGGGTGGTGCTTTGCGTCTTTGACAGTCGACACATGTTTGGACATGATGTTTCACAGCAGCAGGTAGGTTAGGCCAGTAGTAACTGTTTTGCAGACGGGACAATGTTCGAGTGTAACCGAGATGACCAGAGGTGACTTCATCATGGCAGGCTTCCAGAATTTCTTTTCGCAGTGATGCAGGGACGACGAGCAAGTATGGGCTGCCGGTGGGAGAAAAGTTTTTCTTGTATAGGACGTCGTTCCTTAAACAAAAAGATGGCACTCCTCTCGCAAAAATTCGCGGCACGTCTTCCCGTCGTCCTTCTAAGAAATCGATAAGCGAAAGCAAGTCAGGGTCACGGCGCTGCTCTTGTGAGATAGTGGCCGCGTTGATGACTCCCAAGAATGCGGCGTCCATAGACTCGTCATTAATAGCGGCAGGCTCAACGGGTGACCGCGAGAGACAGTCTGCGTCGGTGTGCTTCTTCCCTGATTTATAAATAATGGTCATATCAAACTCCTGAAGCCGAAGGCTCCAGCGTGCTAAACGGCCGGATGGGTCCTTCAAGTTAGTGAGCCAGCAAAGCGAGTGGTGATCACTGACGACCTTGAATGAGCGGCCGTACAGATACGGTCGAAATTTGAGAACCGCCCAAACCACGGCGAGGCACTCTTTCTCGGTAGTCGAGTAGTTCTCTTCCGTGCGAGAGAGAGCTCTGCTGGCATAGGCTATCACTTTCTCGGAGTTATCTTGCCATTGTATCAGTACGGCGCCCAGGCCTACATTGCTTGCGTCGGTGTGAAGTGCTGTTGGCGCTTCCTGGTCAAAGTGCGCCAGAACCGGAGGTGTTTGGAGGCGTTGGCGTAATTCGTTGAACGCTGTTTGTTCCTTTTCGCTCCAAAGAAAGGGGACATCCTCTCGTGTGAGCCGCGTCAGAGGCGCCGCAATAGACGAAAAGTTGGCGATGAATCGTCGGTAATAAGCGCAGAGGCCTAAGAAGCGTCTCACTGCTCTTTTGTCATGCGGTGCGGGAAACTTTGCGACAGCGTCGATTTTGCCCGGGTCAGGTCGAACACCTTCGTGGCTGACCACGTGGCCTAAGAAGCAAAGTTCGTTGAAACCGAAATGGCACTTCTCTGGCTTTAAAGTCAGGCCAGCCGAACGTATAGCTTCTAGAACTGCGAATAATCGACTTAGGTGTTCCTCGAATGTAGCTGAGAAGACGACAACGTCGTCTAGATAAACCAAGCATGTCTGCCACTTAAGTCCTGATAGCACAGTGTCCATTAAACGCTGAAAAGTGGCCGGCGCTGAGCATAACCCGAATGGAAGCACTTTAAATTCATAAAGACCGTCGGGCGTCACGAAAGCAGTTTTCTCACGGTCTCTCTCGTCGACCTCTATTTGCCAATAGCCACTTCGCAGGTCCATCGATGAGAAATAGCGTGCATGCCGCAGCCGATCAAGAGAGTCATCTATACGTGGCAGTGGGTAGACGTCTTTCTTCGTTACTTGGTTTAACTTGCGGTAATCTATACAAAAACGCAAGCTGCCGTCTTTCTTTTTAACCAATACCACGGGGGATGCCCAGGGACTCTTGGAAGGCTGTATTACGTCATCTTGGAGCATCTTCTGAACTTGCTTTTGGATCTCCTCACGTTCTTTCGGAGCCACACGGTATGGGTTTTGACGGATCGGTCTCGTATTTTCTTCAGTGATGATTCGGTGCCGGGTCAGTGGTGTTTGCTTGACTTTCGACGTGCACGAAAAACAATTTTTGAACTGGTGTATCAGCTCTAGTAGGCGCTGTTTTTCCGAGGCTGACAGGGTTGAGCAAATGTTGACAGACAAAGGTGTCGAGGCTGGGATGGTCGCCTCGTCCGGTTGCAAAGCGAAGCAATCTCTGGCTTGGTCCACGTCGTCGCAGTAGGCAATCGCGGTGCCCTTCTGGATGTGACGACGCTCGTTGCTGAAGTTGGTGATGAGGACTTCTGCCCGCCCATCAATTAGTGCCAGAATGCCTCTCGCTATTGAAACACCTTGCGTAAGCAATAGCGTGTCTATTCGCTCCGCTATCACCTCATTATGGCACGGCCGTTCACACAACACCGACACAAGGCAGCAAGATCTCGGCAGGAGCATCACATCATCGGCTACACGTAAACGTTGCAGTTGTTCTTCAGTGGTGGCGTCGACGTAAGGATGGGCGGAAAAGGTGACGATACGTTCTGGGATATTGATGATAGCACCGTACTCTCGCAGAAAATCCATACCCAAAATCAACTCTTTACAACAGTCCGGTAAAATGACAAAAGTGGCGACGAAGTTCGAATCATCGATTACGAGCCGAGCGGTGCATTTACCGGTTGGCGTCATTAGCTGCCCACCAGCACTCCTTATGCTCGGCCCACTCCACGGCGTCTTAACCTTCTTAAGGCGGTCGGCGAGCTCTTGTCGCATAATAGAGAAGTCAGCACCAGTGTCAACCAGTGCTGTTACGTGGTGCCCGTCTATAATAACGCTGAGGTCGGCACGTACAAATTCATTGGCAGTAGTACTCGTGGTTGTTGTCGCCTTCGTCATCACCGTCGTCACGTCGTCTTTGTGTAGAGGCAAGGGGGTCTTTTTGGCGTCTCGGCGATTGGCAACCTTGCCCCCGGAGGTCGCGGCAGTTAGTTTCCCTGGCACGGGCTTGGGGAGTGGTTTCTGAAGGCGTCCGCGTATCTTTGGCGATTCGGGGAATTCTGACCTCGTGCAGGTGAGGGAGACCGCCAGCGACGACTTGGTGAAGACGCTTCGTTGGTCGGTAGGCGATCAGCAGCATGGTCACGAGGGTCTTCAGAATAAAAAGAAGCGGGCCGAGAAAAGTTTCCAACCCGGGTTTGTCGATGACGGCAGTAGCGCGAGATGTGGCCTGGTTCGCCGCAGTGGAAACAAAGGGGTCGACGGTCGGCGGTGCGCCACAAGTCGGTCCGACGTACTGGTGGTCGCCGGACAGGTTCACGCTGCCACCACGGCAAGGTAACGGGCCGTGGCTGAAAGGGTGGTTCTTCTGGGGCCGGCGGATGACGGCAGACGGCATCAGCATAGGTCAGTGGACGTGGTTCGGGTGGTGGCGCCGGTGAGGGAAAGGCTTGCCGTAGTTCCTGGCGCACGATTTCTGCAACAGAAGCAACTGGGGGATCGGTAGACAGAAGGCCGAGGGCCCGCAGCTCTTCCCGCAGGATTTGTCGGATCATTTGCCGTAAAGAGTTTTCAGAAACGGCGGCGTTTTGAGCGGCGGCACCAACAGGCGTTTGGTCGGGCAGGCGGTCAAAGTGGCGGCATCGTTGCCGGAGCGCCCGATCAATGACAGTCGCCTCTTTGATGAATTCATCCACTGTTGTTGGCGGATTTCGTACAAGGCCGGCGAAAAGCGGTTCCTTAACTCCCCGCATCAGATGACGAACTTTCCTTGCCTCGGGCATGTCAGGGTCAGCGCGGCGAAATAGGCGGGCCATATCCTCAGCGAACATGGCCACGCTTTCGTTCGGCTTTTGCATGCGGGCTTCGATCATCTGCTGTGCGAGATCCCGCCGGTCCGCACTCAGGAACGTCTCGAGAAGCTTTTGGCGGAAATTGTCCCAGGTTTGGAAAGTAGGCTCCCTGTTCTCGTACCATGTGCGAGCGCTATTTTCCATTGCGAAGTAGGCACGGCCAAGTTTTTCTTGCACGCTCCAACGATTCACCACAGCGGTCCGCTCAAACTGGTCGAGCCAGTCCTCGACATCTTCATACGGTTCTCCACGGAAGACTTCGGGAACACGAGGCGTCTCAAAAGTTACCTGGTAAGGGTGAGTCGTCTGGGCCGGGGGAAAATTCGCAGACGCTGAAGGGGCCGCCATGTTGGTAACAGGAGATGCCGTCAAGAGTTCTGGGCTTAGGCCTAATAGGCGTCGGCTGAATCGGTGTACTGGAGTAGCAACAAGACGTTGAGGCTCCGGACTGGGTGTACGGTCCCGAACAACGCTTTCTTGCATCAGGTTGCAGGCCCCAGCACCTCCACCAGTGTCGCGACGTCAAGAGAGAGGTCGTACTCGAAGGCACTGAGAAAACAGCAGCGGGTCGGTCTTTTTGTTAACCGCGCGAGAGAGAGTTCCTCATCTTTCTCGTTGTTGCGTTCTGCATAAAAGCGTGCAGATGCGCGTATGCGCTGTCGCCTTCGTCTTTTTCGCGGGACGCATGTGACAATATATATAAGAAGACAAATTTAGGGAGGGGCATGTGCTCGGAGTAGGGTGCCTTGATGCGTGCGCCCTCCAGCTTGGAGTGTTACACCCCGACTACACCACTGACCGAACCATTTGGGCCTTTGTCGTCAACTAGCCAGCCTAGCACTTGAGGTGGCTTAGTTTGAACGGTTGCTAGCGTAGATAGGTCAGTAACCTTGCCAAGTTGCAGTGAGAGCCATGTGCTTTTTTAGCTGGAAGACTGTACTCATCAAAATGCTCTTGTGACCTCTCGACCCCCCCCTCCCCCCCAACACAGAAAATCAAGCAGCCATAGAATTGTGGTGTAATTGATGTTTGAATGCTAATGCTGGCTTCTGAAGTTCTGAGAGGGGCTTCAGCACGACCTCGTTCCAGGAAGAAGTAGTACAATAGTGACAGCGTTGCAACCTAGCTACCCGACTTAAAGAAGTAACCAAAACGTCTAGAATGCAAGGGTTCGACTACATCCGGGTGCTAAGGATTATCCTGCACTCCCTTGAACCAAGATGCCACTCCGTTTCCACCGAAGTTCGACGAGACATGCATCAAGTGCCTTTCACAAACTATTTATATAAAAAAGAAAATGTGGTTCACCTGCCCTGGTTCACCGCCCCCCTCCCACACACACAAAGAAAGCAAGAACAATGGGTATACGGGTTCGATTCGCAGAGGTAAAATAAGCAAAGGAATGACGAACACGAGCGTCATGTTCTCTTTCAAGCTTGTAGCTGGGCAAACTGGCTTACAATACAAGCACACCACATTTCAACTGGACGTTGCGTTATCCAAACGAACACTTAAGTGCGCAACGAATTGGTTGATTGATAAATTGTATACTGAAACGCTAGTGTGATTATTTTCACCATTATATACCTATTAATAGAGGAGCAAATCAAGGTGAATGTTTTGTTCGCAACTTTCATGCAGAAATCACCACACTTAGTCACAGATTTCAAAGTCTATTCGTCATATTTTGGCAACATTGGCTGAACAAAATTTCTAGAAACTTGACACATTAGGTCTATGGTCCCCTCAGGGAACAATCTACTTCATTTTTACTGATTAGAAACAATGGGGCATAGGCAAAAATTTTTGGGGGGAGGGGAGGCACCTTCTTCAGCTGAAGTTGTGGCCGGAAGGGCAGATGTGGTCGAGTGTCATTTTGAACAGTATTCCAAGCCAAAAAAAAAACTTTTAAGGGGTGGGGGGCTTGCTTGCCATGACCTCGTTACACCACTGTGTAAGACCTTGTAGAAGTCATTGAAATCTATGACGTCACAGGTTTACTTGCGGGAACATCAAGGAGACGTCGCCATACTTATTTTCTTAATGTGCATTTTTTTGCGGCAAACATCGCCATTTTTGTACAGTTAGAGTTTATTATTACGAAAAATTACACCTCTAGTTGGTGTCTTTTTATTGCATCACCATTTAAGATTTTGCCCTGAAGTCGTCTTGGCAATAGTGTATGAGACCACTGGAAAATTTTTTTTCTTTATAAGCGGTCCTCGCAAAACAATCCCCTCCAGAATGAGTACATATTCCGACTTGACCAAAAGAGATAAATGCAAGCAACAAGAAGCTCTCATTACCGTGCAGCAGTCCTTTATTTGTTCAGAACACGGCCATAGCTTTTACAATATAAAATTACGTAAGCTACAATAAAGTTGAGCCGGGCAAAAATTGTGTGACCTTATACAGTTGTACACATGGACTAGCAGTATATAAAGTTCGTACAAAAAATTTGCGTATTGATCTCCATCGCAGAAATGGGCAAGAGTATTGATGCAGTAACCACAACTGCATTGTACGACCATGACGCACTCCAGTATGTATAGTATTGTGGTCCTTTTAAAAGTGGAAGACTCTCGAACGTGGCAAATACCGAACTGAAGAATGCAGCATCTAGCTTTGTCCACGTAAGTATACAGAGTAACGCCCATCGCATGTACCCTCGTTTGATCAAGTAGTTAATGCTCACTCAAAGTCAAGAGCACAAGCACGTTTCAAGGCTCAGAAGGTGCTACGACAAATTGCATGCGCATTGTCATATTCAAGACTTGAAATGACCCCACTCTGACCAGCAAACATATTCATCGAAAAGGTCAGCGACGCATAATAATGCTGTGATGTTGACGAAGTTCTCCAAGTTGCATAAGCTTTACCCCTACTTTGAACACATGGTGCTTCATACCTGGCATGTATGAAGGTTGGAAAATACTGATACTGTTACTATACTCGATACTAAAGTTGCTATGAAAATTCCATGCCTGGCAATGACACCTCCATATCACGACACAGAAAATTCATAGACATCATGCAACACAAAAATTTCATGCACTATATATACGCACACCAGTAGGAACAACTGATACAAAATTGGTTCAGCAATAGCATTGAAGTAAACTCTGAAGTAAACTCTGAAGCACTGAAGAAACTCTGAAACTGAAGCAGCTCATTTCTAACTACTTAAGAGTGAGCTAAATTTGCTTTATTCTCAAGCTTTACAGTGCTATCGTTAAGCAGAGGCAACACGAGATAAAAAAAAAGCACGTAGAGTCAAACTTCAATATAGAGAACATGAATACAATGAACTATTGACTGTGACAGAGTAACTGATGCATTACGAAAATCCCTTTATGAAATTCTGGATATAATAAAAATCGTGAGACACATGCAACTATTATTGAGAAGTCTGACTATGTTATAAGAGTATTTGCATATGTGAGCAATCGTGAAACTACTGTCATGCCTCGCTTCATTTTCGGTTTAACGCCCCTTGAGTCTACATTCTTAAAACCGAAATCAAGGCTTGCTATAAAGTATGCAGTGTGTATGATGAGAGGCAGTTCTTTCTGGCATCACATATATCTAGTTAATGGAGGGTTTTAGAAAATGAGGAGGCTACAATCGTTCAAACATTTGCCGGAAGGGTTTCCTGCATGTCGCATCATAAACCCATTGGTAAACTTTCCAAGAACTGATGGATTTAGTTATAATGTACAAAAATGGAGCCAAACACCATTGAATGGTCCAAAACTAAGCTGCCAACTACAGTTGCCTTGCGAGAAGCCCTCATCAAAATGTCATGCATAATAAAATAATTTAGTATCCCTACAAACAAATAAGTGCACGTTTCAAAACAGTCCCTTAACAAGATGAATGCCTCCGACAGCTAGCACAGAAGCTAGCTGCGTGTTGACGGGTAAAAAGAAAAAGTGGACACATGAAGGTGAAACTGAATGTACACAATTTGATTCCACAATGCGTCGAATGAACCACGCCGACCACCACATTACAGCTGCTCTGTTGCCAGGCAAAGAAGATGTCACTTGAGGGTAAACGAAGAGCAATTCTGCAAAGTCTGCCCCTCGCTACAACACTTACAAGGGTTCCTTGTCAAGGGTCTTTTGAATGGAGGTGCGCAGGTTTTCCTGAAGGAACGATTTCAAGTTTTTGCGGTTGATCATTGTGCCAAGGTTGCCTATTTGCGAGGCCACCCAACTCACCACAGGCACACTGGGAACTTTGACCCAGATCTGACTGAGTTCGGTGACCTTAAGCGACTTGACGGAAGCCTTTGCAGTAGTAGAGTTAAGAGGTGCCTGCAGAAAAACGTCCACGGTGGCGCGATCGGCGTGTGCGATGAACTGGCCAGTGACTCCAGGAATCGGCGTGAAGTTCCACCTGTGAAAGAGAGTGGATATTTATTGGAAGGCAGAGGTCTGCCTAAGCTAGTGTACTCTAGCCTGCTATTCTAAGCAGGGGATAAGAGAAGGGGGAAAAAAAGAGGGATGAAGGATGAGAATGGAGACAAAGAGGTGGTGTGTATGTGCTGTGGCCACTTAGAAAAGTACCCTACAGCTTAGTATGCAGTCCGGTGCTTTTGATGAACTCTAAAACAGCACTTGTAGCAATTTCTGACTCCGTTTGGTCGCACATTGCTGACAAAACGCAGCTTTTACTAAGCGGTGTTTGTCCTATGCTTGCCAACGTCAAAGTTAACACATTCCTTTGAGTGCACTGAGTGTGCACAGAAAGACAGGTTTTAACAGGAGGTCCAGAAAACTAAATTACAGGCCTCTGATGCCCCTGTCACAGAGGAACAGTTGGAAGGCATTTCATAATGCCACGTTTATTTTGATGTATTTGGGTTTTCACCCGCAGAGGCTCGGCAATGCTTGGCGCAGACCACACTGCAATGCCCGAGAAGCTTCAAAATTTTTTGAGATCATTCTGTTAACACTGCATGCAAGATGCGAATAGTCTTCTTTATTAGAGTGCATTCATGCATACTGGCGATAATGCTGGGCTTTTGGACAGTACATGCATAACAGCCAACATGGCTCATCGCTTGGCAGATTATGACAGCCTACACGCTCTGTTCGGCGATATCAGTGTACAGCATGTATTGATTGTAATTTGACTTTTCATTTACTGAGCGCAAGTTCACTCATATAAATTGTCACATGTCTAACAGCTTGACTAAGTACTCTTTGTTGTCACAACCACGTGACAATATATTGAAACAGCACAAAGAAATGTTCCAATAAAGCTGCACCTCTACCAATTCACTACAAACACTGTAAAAGCACAGCGGGACCAAAATGCAGAGAAACACAAAGCCACATCACACTCTTTGCTTGAAATATTGGCCTCAGCAGGATTGAAAAAACCATCTTTCTTTTGAGCTTGGACAACAAGATCCCATTCTTCAGAGCTTCGAAATCATCCCCAGGGATGGCTTAGAAACTAGAATTGCTAGTCTAAGCTGCAATATATCTAGGACTTGTGATGTTGGCTGCACTTTTTGACTTTGTTGTGCTGCACATTCAGTGCTGAAAAAAGTATCGCCATCTTTGTGCAATGTACTTTACAACGAGGACACACAGCCCATTCAGGTGGTCATTTGAGAGCAGTATGACCTTCTTTGAAAGCAGTGAATTCAACTGTAAAGCTCTACAAAAAACAAGCAGCTATGAAAGTCATATTCCTGCTTCCTTATCATGTACTGACCCGATTATTTCGGGTCAGTACATGACCATTAGTTTTCATGGGGCATTTGAAATGCTAAATTTCAGATGGCCAGTGGATTGCCCAAAGGGAATCTGCAGTACATGACCATTAGTTTTCATGGGGCATTTGAAATGCTAAATTTCAGATGGCCAGTGGATTGCCCAAAGGGAATCTGCATTTTTGGGGGAACAAACGCAAGCAGCCCTCACCTGTATCGGACGTGTGGCTGCACCAAACCTATCAACATGCTGAGGTTGGCATAACCGTTTCCACAAACCAACTGGGGCGGATGCCGCAACTCAAAGTTGCTGAGGCCCCACATCACGCCATCGTGCAATCGAAGGGGAGCGATGTCGGTGGGCAACGAGAATGGCTCTTCATCGCGCAGCCGGTTCCGAATCCGCTCCACAAGCCGGTCGAGTCGAGCGTGCTGGTCGGTGTTGTTGTCGCAGAGTGAGGCGATTTCGTGCTTCACACGACGGCGCGTTGCAAGGGTTGTCACACCTGACCACGAGGAATGAGTAAGAATTAGTATAGTTTGCAGAGCAGATAACACTTCTGTCACACAGCCCATGTAATGTCATTTGCTGAAAACGTGATCAGATGTTAATGCCATCTTTGTTGCCCGCTACACAGGAATAATGAATGACAGTCACAGCTTATGACAATTGCCCATTCGATGCATTTTCCCCAAACTCATGCACACACAACATATGAAATCTTGATGACAGGGCCTTGGCATAAAATAACAAAATCAATAACTCGAACCAGAATGTAATAAGTGTGAAAGGTCAAATGAATGGCTATTTTTAACAATTTAATTACTTTTGATGCACAGGAGAGCAAAGAAAGGCGAGAATTTCGCACACAATATCCATCAACCAGCCATGGAAGAAAATTCGGGAAGCAAAAGACAAACTGGACTGATGTCAAGAATTGACACCAATAGCAAATGCCATTGTGTATTACCTGTAGACCAGGAATGCATTGTTATGAACACAGCATATGGCCGATGACATAAAGTGTGATGTGTACAAGGTTAATAAGAACAAAGAAATGAACTTCTTGCTTTGGAAAAAAAAGTTCAACGGCCTCAGAACATAAACCTCGAAGAAGTGAATGTGCCGAGTTGAGAGAATACCAGAGGTTACAAAACAAGCTGACATCTTAGTCATAAAAGAGATTAATACTTTATCTTATAACAACAGCAAGCTGAGCTAGTTCGCAGAGATTTGTTGTAAAAGAAGATAAGGCATGTAAACACCGACAGAAGAGAAGCTGACAAGTTGAACAACACAAATGTTGACTGACAGCTAAACAGCACTGTGGTAGAGTGGGAAGCAAACACAAAACTTATCTTAACACAAGCACAAAAACACATACTTATCTGCACATGCTTACTTGTGAGCCCATATTGATAAGTTTAATTTATTTTGTCAATATTAGTTTTGTGAATATTGCATGGCCTTTCAACAGTAGTCTTTTATATAAAAATAAGTAAAAAATATAAAAGAAAAAAGCTAAAGCATTTCTGGGGTATCTCAGTCTGTGACTACGAGATGGAGCTCCGTCTGTATAATCTTACGATGTACTTCTTTTCTTCCTCTGTTTGATGTGAAGTGAATGATTCTGACGATTAAAGTTGCCCGAAGACAATGACGATGTAAGCAGGCAAGTGCACGAGCGACTGCTGTCGTGAATTTTTTAAGAACTCCAAGTTTCAAACTAACAGTTGGCCTAGCACTATGAGTGTTGTGTCCACTCCCCACAATTCTATAGACAACGCTTAGCATCACCTTCCCTGAAAGCAAATGTAATGACATTCTTTTTTGGTAACCATAGCACGCATACTGCACCGGAGGCATATAACAAAATTTTGGGGGAGGGGACCACCTTGCTTTAAAGTGTGACCGGGCAGGCTGATGCAGTCAAGTGTCACTTAGACACCAGTATGCCATGGCCAAAAAGAAAAATAAGGGGGGGGGGGACAGACACAGGTTCAGCGTGGCACTTATTTAAAACTTGCTCTACATGCACATCAAACTGCAAAACCACTGACTTCTTATGTGAGGGCAGCTTCACGCAGTTCTTCGATAGTAAGGTGAAAATGCAAAGCGCAGATCTAGGTGTAGTTCTCAAATCGTACAACCTTGCCTATTAGCTAAAAAGCTGCGCCAGTTTGGGGAATCACACTGAATGGATTCTCGGAACCACAAGGAAACGAACAGTAGACAGGCTTGCGTTGTGCAAGACGGCTTTTCGACTAAAAACAGCCACACGAACAAGCCGAGAAGTTGAGGACTTACCGGCAACAGCGCAAACGGCCAGGACAAGGACAGCGAGGATTTTCATGGCTGTAATAAGAGTGCTGTGCCGACCTCGGTGGCCCTGAAACCTGTCGGTGTTGACGAGAGGCGAAGGTCTACAGGCGTCAAGTGTTGACCGAGTTAGCTGCCGCAGCTGGCTCGTCCGGTCACGCGAGGAAGGGAAAAAAAGAACGCATGATCAGAAGTCAGATATGCAGGGCGCGAAGAAAGAGAAGATGACACGGAAGGAGAGCAGTCAACGAAACACGACGCCCGCCAGCGGAAAAAGAAATTTTTCAAGAGAACAGCCAGACCTGATTACGAACGTTGTCAGCGACTCCTCGCAATCCGTCGCCCTTGGTGGAGCGAAGCTCGTCGAATGTCATAGGCGCCAATTTCCTCCTCGCATGGCACGCACAAAAGTGGCCGCGCTAGCCCGCCACCACTCGCGAAGGACTTCGAAGAACTGCCCGAGAACAGCTGTCGCAAACAAAACTTTTGCGTGGACGTTTATTTTGCTGGCCACCGGTAAAATTTGTTGAACGAGACACGACGCTCGCATACCATTGGCTTAATTTTGTCACGTGAAGTATTAAAGCGCAAAACGTCACTAGCCGTTTACGGAAACTGCACCCGTTCTCGCCTCATCGCGGTTGGATTATCCGGGAATCGGGATTATCCATCCAAGGTATCCAAGGGCTACATGGGATTATCTTTTTAGCACGTGATTGACAGCCGAGTTGACCACCGTGACATAGCTGACGCTGAAACGCGGGGAAAGGACATCCTTAAGTATTTCTTTCACGCTAAGCATTCCTGGCCATCCTGACATATTTACTGGGCCAGCACGTGGTCAGCCGACTGAGTGCCTCAAAAACGAAATGCATAGGGTCATTTGATTTGGTTGGCGCTAACTCACGCCCATAGCTCACGCCTCTGTAACTAGTGCGATGGGGGACAGCGAAGCTGTAGCCGTGTTTGCCAACCCGGCCCGCAAAGTGTTCTCAGCTCGAAAAGCACCTGCGAAGATCAGTAGCCAATTACCGGCCGAAATCGCCGACGACCCCGAAATCGCCGACGCCCTCCGCTGTCTGCCGTCCAACTACAACTTCGAAGTGCCGAAAACGATATGGAGAATCCGCCAGCTCGGAGCTCGCACGGTCGCGCTGCAGTTTCCCGAGGGCCTGTTGATATTCGCACTCCCCATTGCCGACATACTGGAGAGGTTCACCGGCTGCGAAGTCGTGATCCTCGGCGACGTGACGTACGGTGCGTGCTGCGTCGACGACTACACCGCCCGCGCGCTGGGCTGCGAGCTGATGGTTCACTACGGCCACAGCTGTCTAGTGCCCGTAGACCAAATGGGCGGCTTGAAGATGCTCTACGTGTTTGTGGACATCAAAATTGACGCGCTGCATCTCGTGGAGAGCGTCAAGCGTAATTGGAGCGCCGGTACCCGCCTGGCGGTCGTGAGCACGATTCAGTTCGTTTCCACGATCCAGTCTGTCGCTGCCGAGCTGAGGAGCGACGGCTACGACGCCAGGACGCCGCAGGTGCGACCCCTGAGCCCAGGCGAGATCCTGGGCTGCACCGCGCCGAGCGTCGGCGATGCGCAAGTGGCGATCTACGTCGGCGACGGCAGGTTCCACATGGAGGCCCTGATGATCGCCAACCCCGGTGTCAAGATGTACAGGCAAGTTTCATTTAATCGCGCGAGTTTCCACCGGTTCGGTTACTAGAACTGGAGAGGAAGGAGTCGGTTTTTACCTCGCTGTAACGAAGTAACTATACTCAATAGTAAAGGGTCATTCGTTATGAACAAACTGACTTCCGATTTGGGATCAGAGGGAAATCCAGGGAAGTTAACAGAGGACGTTTCTGGTTTACTACACTGCGCTTAGAGACGGCAAGAAGGGAGAGATAAATAGGAAGAAAAGGAAGGTTAAAAAAATAATAGAGGCAGTTAATGTGTACACATGGAACGCGCACTAGCAGCCTCAAGTTTTTGTGAAATTTAATATCTTTGAAAGGTGCGAAATACTTGCACATTCTGTGCGCAGAAATGTGCAGTACAAAATGGTAAGACTGTTTTTGAACGTGAGTTGTAGGTTGATTGCTCAGTATTCGTTGAGAGATTATTACAAAATTTCAATGTCGAAATAAATGGATGAAGTCAGATTCGGCAATTTCACTCTAAACGCAGATACAATCCTTACGACAAAACATTGACAGAGGAAGGCTACGACCATGCCACCATGCTGAGGGTTCGTCGACAAGCTATCGAGAAGGCAGCCCTGGCTGGTACCTTCGGCGTCATTCTCGGAACACTCGGGCGACAGGGGAACCCAAAGGTTGCCGACGGCCTGAAGGAGACCATTCTGGCTGCGAGATGCCCGCCCAGGAACGTCGTTTGCGTCTTGCTCTCCGAAATATTTCCCAAAAAGCTGGAACTCTTCGAGGGCGTGGACGCCTGGGTTCAGACTCGTGTCCCCGCTTGTCCATCGACTGGGGTCTCGCTTTTGCTAAGCCCGTGCTGACTCCGTACGAGGCAAATGTGGCCCTGAGGACTACACCTTGGAGGGAATCTTATCCCATGGACTTTTACGCCAAGGATAGCCTGGGACCATGGACCACCAACCACAAACCGTCTATACGAAATGCGACGAAAAGTGCCAGTGCAAACCTACCACATCGTGACAGTGTTTAGTGAAACCTGCTGGTTGCTACAGTGTGTGCCTTATGATCTCACTGTCATGTGAGGAATACAAGTTTAGACGACTCCCGGGCCGTGCAGTTTCTATCTTAACAATTTTTTTTATCTGTACATATCTCACTAACTACACTGTGCTGCCTCATGCAGTTTCTTTTTGTGTGTGTGTGCTCGAGTTGTCCCTATTTCTAGGTCTCCTTTTAACGGTGAGCAATGTCTGCTTTTTTTGTTTCCATGAACCTTACTTTTTATCCTTTTTCGTCTGTCCTTAGGTTAGCTTTAGTTGTTATGTTTTGCAGCACGTTATTATTTTATAGATTTTTATTGATACGAATACAGAATGTGACATGTATTTAGTATACAAAAGGAGGTCCCAAAGTCAAAGACTTTATAGGGACCTTCTGTTAGGGTAAATTGTGGTAAAACAATGTTAGAGGCATTTGTCATTTGTTTAGTGATGCCCATTTACTACTCGTTACTCTTCATGGGGCTGGTAAGGTGCTTTGAAATAAATATACAAATAATGGCTGGTTATGAAAGCATAATGACTGTTATCGCCCCCTTCTTTAATTGTG